>CACRXK020000317.1:0-88990 GCA_902702795.2 Paramuricea clavata
TGTAAACATTTTTGGAACTGAAGAAATTAGCTAAAAATGGCTCTTAAATATTAATACATACAACATGCAATAACTTGTGTTGAGACGCATTATACTTTATTGTCGATCAGTACGTTCGCGCTTAATTGTTGTTAAAAACAATCGTCTATATTTATTAGTAAATGGATGTCCTCCAACACGAATGCAACGTATTGCCCGTGAAATCAAACAATCGACTGAATTTTGGATCATATGCTGTTTCAAGTTGCGGCATGCTGTAACAGTCACTTCATGAACCTCTCTCAAATTGTGAATCGTACATAGACTTGTCCCAATCAATTGGAGCTACTCTCTCATGTCGAGATTTCTTTGAACAAAGTTTTGACCCAGAACAACTGATCTCGTCACACCAACCCACTAATTGAAACAATAATCGCAAGAAAATGGTAAAGGTTGTTCAAATGGTTTTAATAGGGCCTTTTCAGCTAATTCTCGGCGGTTCCAAAAATGTTTGTTTAAGTTTAAACACAGTTATCTCAGTCATTATTGCATGCATGAAAAGGTACAAGACATATATCAAAATTTAACTTAAACATCGTGGAATATACGGTGACTTATTTGATTGTAATAGCTCTTTTACTTTTTAAGTTATAGTAAATCAAACAGTCGTACATTTTTTTGCCCCACCCGGTATATATATATATATATATATATATATATATATATATATATATATATATATATATATATATATATATATATATATATATATATATATATATATATATATATATATATATATATATATATATATATATATATATATATACAGCTAATTCAATAAAGGTTGTCCTTTGCAAACCTTAAACTTTAAAACCTTAAACCTTAAACTCTAAGCGCGCAAAGCATGATGGGATCACTGATTCAAGCCTAGTAGTTGATTATTGCAGCTGTTTGTCAATGAAATGTTTTTGTAGGGAGATATTTATCATGTCTCCAAGAAATGGGTTCTATATATGCTTTGTAAACTGCTGAAATCGTGCTCCCATAATGCTTTGCGCGCTTGAAGTTTAAGGTTTAAGGTTTTAGAGTTTGAGGTTTCAAAGGACAACCTTTATTGAATTAGCTGTATATATATATATATATATATATATATATATATATATATATATATATATATATATATATATATATATATATATATATATATATATATATATATTGTAACATGGCAGTGTTATACCATGTTATTTAATATATTCAATACTATATATTCAATACTATATATTCAGTATACTGTTATAATTATAAGAGGAAGACCTTAGGCAACCTTCCTCGCATGAATAAGCAAATATTTAGAGAGATTAACGAACCACGGGAAACGCCTAGTACCACAAACCACGCAAACAGGACATAGTTTTGTGGTTGATAAACACTGCTAGAACTTGCTTTGACAAACATATTGCGTAGAGGAAATTAGTCATAGTTACAGATTTCTTCCTCTAAAACTTATTATAAAAGCGGAGCACAACCTGAGAGTCGAGAGCGGAGAGTGAAGTGAGAAGAGCCATTTAGGCTAAATTACTTCATAAGCCAACAAAGGCTGAAGTATATAATTAAAAGGCTAGATAATTAAGCCTCGTCAAGTAAACTGAAGAACATTGGAATATTGTGGAAAAATTATTATTAAAGAAGACGGAATACAAAGTATAAAGAATAAAGATTCAAAGTTGTGCTCAGCTCAAACAAATAGAGAGATAAGTTGATATATTAAGATTACTATATTATTATAACATAGAGACGCTAATTCATATTGTTGAAAGTAAATAAAATATATAAAAGGTATAAGGTTTCATGCTATTTGTGTTACGGTAGCGTTAATATAATCACCCCGAAGCCTAAAGGTTGAAAATATACCTAATTGGAAAATATATTTGACGCATAAATAACGCACCATAACAATATATATATATATATATATATATATATATATATATATATATATATATATATATATATATATATATATATATCACCCAATTTTTATGCACCACTTGAAAATGCTGAAGATGGAGAAGATGCTGAAGACAGCTCATATCGTTCCCGAGGTATCGGAAATTTTGTATTTTTGTGTCATGACGTCACTAGTTGTATGAAGATTGCAGCGAAAGAACGATCTGATTTGGTCATAGTGCAACTATCTGATTTGGTCAAAGTGCAACTATCTGATTTGGTCATAGTGCAACTATCTGATTTGGTCAAAGTGCAACTTGTTATAGCAACACACAATTTACCAGGTCTTTCATGTTTCGCTCGCTACTCTGGTTTAAATAAACGGATTACAAAGCCCAGTCGAAATGTAATCAAGACCCAACGTTTCGACACTCCAGTCTAGTGTCTTCATCAGGGGTGATCTAAAATTGCAATCGTGGCTTCTTAAATCCCCAAGGGATGACGTCACCTGCCAATGAGATGCATGTATTCCTCTGGCAAATAGGCACCGTCGTCCCTATTCAAAGCATGATGACTCATATTTATATGCCACACTTCTAGGCAAAGTCTTTGACCATAGCGATTGTTTGTGGTAATTACTTTAGAGTTTTTCCACGCAATCTCGTGTTTGGTGTAACATACATGTTCGGCTAAAGCTGCTTTTCCCTTGTCTAAAGTTGAAACAGCCTTTTGATGTTCTTTTATAGCCGTGTACCAAATTGGCGTTTAGACTGACCCAAATACTCTTTCTCGCAGTCACCGCATGGTATAGAATATACAGCATGAGTTTTCTGATTTGTTTTAACAGGATTTTTTGGCTTTGCGAAAATATGGCCTATATAGAGTCAAATAGGGTTTTAAGGCAACCTTAATATTACAATCACTTAAGATTCTCTTGATTGGTTCTGTGACACCTTGAATGTATGGAACTATTGCATAATATGCATCTCATTGGCAGGTGACGTCATCCCTTGGGTATTTAAGAAGCCACGATTGCAATTTTAGATGACCTCTGATGAAGACACTAGACTGGAGTGTCGAAACGTTGGGTCTTGATTACAATTCGACTGGGCTTTGTAATCTGTTTATTTAAACCAGAGTAGGATTTTTGTGATTTTTATTTATTAAAAAGGGGGAAAGAATTTCAACAAAAAAGAAATTTTGATTTTCGTTTATTAATATCGCCTTTAAATGAATGAAAACTGTTTGTGATGTCACTCTGGGTGTGCATCCACACTGGGCAAGCTGTAAAGTTAGCTTGTCCACGGTGGGAATCGAACCCGCGACCTTTGGGATACTAGTCCAATGCTCTGCCAACTGAGCTATACGTGGTCAAGTCGGTTCGAGTTGATGATTGGACTAGTATCCCAAAGGTCGCGGGTTCGATTCCCACCGTGGCCAAGCTAACTTTTCAGCTTGCCCGGTGTGGATGCACACTCAGAGTAACATCACAAACATCATATTCACCTGTCGGAGTACGTACCCTGAATAAAAACTATTGAATAAATGCCATCCATCAACTCATTAATATTGTTTTAATCAACATATTTTTAGGGTTGCTAAAAAAGAAAGAGCCTTAAACCTGGCCAAACCACTTGCAATATAAAGAAAGAAGGTTACTGGTTACAAGAAAGCTATAATCTCAAGTTTACAATAATTTCTTCAAATGCAAATTTAATTGGGCATTGATCAATATGCAAATTTATTGATATAATAAAGTAAGTTTAATACCTATATCTATAGATGTCAAATTGTAACCTAAACTCTATATAATAACAGATATATCTGGAACTGCCGAATTATTATTATACTTAAAATTTATACATGCAATAATAGAACGATAGGACTGATAAGGCGCTCCTGGCCCATTTTATGATTATTAAATATGCCAATTTTATGCATTGATTGTTGTAAACTCATGCAGTTTGGGAGGATAAAAGAAATAAAAATAAAATGACTCATTCCATCAATTCATGATCAAGGACAATTATCTTCACACATGCAGACATTTTGCGGCATTTTACTATCTTGAATACCATGCATAATCGCCTGTTGCCGTCTGTCTTTTGCGTCTGTTGTGTCAATCCATACTTATATAATACAAGATATGCTGCAATGAACCAAATGAATTCTGATATTTTATTATCTTAGGTTCAATTGCGGCAACTTTAATATTAGATCTCGAGGAACGATAGTTTGGAATCGCATATTAAAAATTAATTTGTTTCTCTATTGCAAAAAATCATTTCAAGTCAGACAGTGTTGACTATAACGCAAGTCAGCAAATCTGTCCAAGGAAGGTACAGCTGCAAAGCTTCCAACGGTTTTAGGCCACCTATTGAATCACATGGATCACTTGTTATTGAGGACGAAAGTAAGTACTGCAGCCAGTGTCTTCATTTTCGACATCACCGAGCTTTCTCGTTGCTTTTAGTATACACGGTTTACCCTGATCATTTGTGTGCAGAAAAGGTTTTTCCATAATTTCAAGGCAGGACAGTGCATTGGGACAGCCTGATGTTGTGTAATTGGCATATATGCATGACCAATTTGGTTGCTTGCTTTATAAGAAGCGAATAGATATCTTGGAAAACAACGAATCCATCCTCCTCTGTTCGATTTTAATTTGTTTAAACCAATAATAGACAATTCCCATTACAGACTAATTTTAAAACTAAGCAAGGAGATGCAAATATATGACCACAACTAGAAAGAGCATACTAAAATAAGTAAAATTGCAAAGTTTGGTTGCGAAATGTTGTAAAATGCGGAAAATATAACGCAAATTTTGTCAGCATACTTTTGTTTTGCATGCGGAAATTGCTACCATTTTCGGCCCAATGCGGTAGCGATTTCCGCACGCAATACAAAGCGACTATTTGGCCTCGATAAACGAGCGGAGAGACATTGCCTTACGGTGAGCTACAAAACATCTTGATGAAATTTATTTTGGCCATATGATAAAAAGAACATTTCACGGTGGCTTTGGAAATATGACTTTTATTTTCTCGTGTTGAAAACAATATTTTACTCACTCGCTGCGCTCGTTCGTAAAATGTTGTTTTCACTATTTTCGAGTGGTGAAAAGTTTTCACCACTCGAAAATAAAAGTCATATTTCCGCGCCACCGTGAAATATCCTCTATATACAAAATTTGCGAACTTTGCAATTCTACATTTTCCGCATTTTACAACATTTCGCAAACCAAACTTTGCACTACAAATTTTAGTATGCTCTTTCTAGCGGTGGTGATTTATTTGCATCTTCTTCAGTTTTAAAATTAGCCTATAATGGGAATTGTCTATATGGGTGGGTATTACGTTGCCGCCGTTGTCGTTGTCAGTAAGTGTGTGTGTGGGGTGGGGGTGTGCTTATGTTATTCTTACTTGCAGCTGAGAGCTACATTGTAAGCTGAATTGCGAAGGACGCAGCTCAGCGTCCTTATGACTCATGTCTGATCAGGGTGCACAGCTATACGATGGAAGAGTTAGTTAGGGTTAGTGTTAGGTGCCGCGAATTTATTATTATAATAAATTCAAAATGAGCCGCGAATTTATCATAATGATAAATTCGGACGTGTTTAAGAATATTAATACGTGTTTAAGACGTGTTTAAGAAATAATAATACGTGTTTAAGACGTGTTTAAGAAATATAGTAAATTCAAAGGTGGAGCTCATGCTGTAATTTACATCATATTAATGACAAATTAATGATTGCCAAATTGAATTGTAAATAAAATGTTGATACTGCTATAGCTACAATCTTGGACAAAACCCTTGAGACCATTCCAGCCAATATTACAAAGTTATTGAACATTGACAAAACAAACTTTGTTTCCCTCTCCCCCCCCCCCAGTCAATGTTGTGAACAACGCCGAAACAACTTTTGGTAATATACCATGACACAAGCTCAATTGAGTTGGAGGAGCGGGGATTTAAGAAGGGCAACGTGATTCAACATGGAGTTTATCATAAAAATATGCGAATTTTCTATAGGGGGAAAATAGTCTCAACCAGTTATGGCCAAGATTGTAAGTTAACACATGTACAGGTCACAGGAACATGTTATTCGTATGAAATAAAGCATATTATTATATACCAATAGTCAAAGTCGCATTTTTCTAGTGTTTTATTGGTCGAGAGCATATCACGTGAGAGTGACTTCGCCTCGGGAAACATCGACGGTCTCGGGTCCACAAAACACACTGTTTCCCTCGGTATCAGTAAATAAGTGATAATTATTTACTGAGACCGAGGGAAACAGTATGCTTTGTGGACCCGAGACCGCCGTTGTTGCCCGAGGCAAAGCTGAGGGCAACAACGGCGGTCGAGGTGGCACAAAACACACTGCTTTCCCGAGGTTTCAGTAAATAAGTGTTTTGTTATATGCAGTAGTATATAAGTGTCAAAGTATGAATAATTCACCGGTTATTGGAGTGAACTTAATTTGAAACCAAAACTAGATAAATGGAACGCCATAAATGTTTAGTAAAAAGTTTAAAAAATGAACTTTGGAACTTCATGTATGGCTGACACGCATGCGTATTGCACCCATTTTATTATTGACCGGTCAATAAATGGTTCATTGCGGACCGGTTGCCGAACATGACGTTTTGTGGACCGGCACGTGACACGGTTTTGACCAATCAGTAAACAGAAAAATTGAACTTTGACACTAACTGTATAACAATTGTTAATTATTATATATTCAAAATCTATTCTCGTTCGTGATTGGTATTGAAACCGCGTCAGATAATTCTCGGTATCTTGAAGCCGTCACGTTATTTCAGCTGCTGACACAATCAGGGTGGAATAATACTTTTTTGGACCGACGTTCGGTTCAAAAAAAGTATTATTGCAACGCTGTGGTTACCAAGCCTCGGCGCGGTCCATTGTTTGCAAAATAGCGCGCGAAAATTCCAGTTGTTTTCTTTCTACTTTTGAATATATAATAAAACAATTATTAAGTTCGGTTTTATTCGTATGATATCGAGAATTTTGTATATATATACAAATGCGACCGCATAGTTAGTAAACGGTAAAAATTTTTGTATTTTAACGGTAAATCTTTGAATCTGCTGAAAAGTGTTCTGAAACGATAAACAGTAGATTTTTTCCTCACGCTCCACGGTAAAATTTTTAGCCAGTTTTCACCGGCTGACGGTAACCAAAATTGAGCAATAACAACTCACGATATACCCCATCAACACCCTGTAACAAGTATAATACACCACTTGCGGCTTGACATTCAAAATTTCTATTTTTCGATATGTTTCTCAATCGGCAAACAAACTTTATCTGTAAAGTAGTGCTAAAGTGAAGAGATTTTGGATGCATGGTACGCCTACTACGCCAAAGACTAAAGAGAATCGAAAATGATGTCTGAAGTTCAATACGTTTTGCTTATAATAATATAATGATGTAAAAACAGTATAGCGTAAATTTTGAAGCATCATTGACTATTGTATTTAAATTGACAATATCTAACTATTATTTTATTTTGTTTTTCAACCGGCAAATTCATTTAAAAAGGCAGCTAACTATGAAGTTTTTTAGCGGACAAAATATCTGAAATGTATCAATCGAGTTTATGCGCTATAAATTGATGTTATGTGCTATACAATGATATTATGTACAAATACATCAATGTCATAAACCGATACAACTAAAAGGTAAACCGATACAACTAATTGATAAACTGATACAACTAAAAGATAAACCGATACAACCAAAAGATAAACCGATACAACAGCCTCGTACCCAGGCGCAATTAACTAAAAATAGCAACACTACAGTGTTTTTATATAGATCAGTGGCTAAGATGAGCGGGCGCGCGGGGGGTCCTCCCCAAGCACCCCCGCGCGCTCGCTTATCTTAGCCACTGATCTATATAAGAACACTGTAGTGTTGCTATTTTTAGTACATTATTTGCGCCTGGGTACGAGGCTGCCGATACAACTAAAAGATGAGGAAACGGAACTAAATACAAATAAAAGATGAGGAAACGGAAGTAAATACAACTAAAATATGAGGAAGCGAAAGTAAATTAGAAAAACGGAAGTAGAGCGACTTGTTTAGTGCAGCAGTTTACATCGTTATCCGAAGAACTGAATTCTCGTCTCCGAATACCACGACTCAGAATTCGCCTGTACCAAATAATGCGTCTGTGCATAAGTAATGTGTGTATTATTCGGTGATTCTTATTGTTAACACACTCAATGTGCTTTCATACTCTTCTAATCTACGACAATAAAAGTCTGGCCAGTCACAATGAGTGCGACTTTGTCTTTGTTGAGCATTTCTTATTTATTATTAAATCGACCAATTCACGAAACGTTTTCTGTATTTTGTTGTATGTTGGCGCATCGCTCTAATTCCGTTTTTCCGATTTACTTCCGCTTCCTCATCTTTTAGTTGTATCAGTTTATCTTTTGGTTGTATCGGTTTATCTTTTAGTTGTATCAGTTTATGACATTGATGTATTTGCACATAACATCAATGTGTAGCACATAATATCAATGAGGGGAGGGGAGGGGAGGGGGGGGGGGCAAGGGGGAGTGGCAAGGGGGTTCGTCACGAAATCACGAAGATTATTTTTCGATTTCACGAAGTCACGAAAAACAAAATTTCATTTTCACGATTTTTAGAAACACAGAAGCGTAACAAAGTCTGAAACCATTTAACGATTTTCTAGATAGCAGAATTCGATGTTAACACACACACACATTTTACTGACTTTTAATTAGAGCTTTTAAACGGACTATGGAAATCATTGCAAGGCATTACGAAACATGACGAGCGTCTTACGATGGTTCACGAAGTTTGCGAAGCGGTACGAAGAGGTAAGAACGATAACGACGTTTACCGATGAAACGAAGAAACCTGAGAAAGACAACAAAGTACCCTTGCCCCCCCCCCCCACCCCATCAATTTATAGTGCATACTCGATTGATACATTTCAGATATTTTGTCCGCTAAAACAATTCATAGCTAACTGTATAAACTAGAGAACTGAGAACAAAGCTAAAACACAACAATTTTGACGGTACGCCTAAACAATTTTCAGTTTTGATCACTTTTGATGGCAAATACGCGACATAGAAAAAAATACCAGTGTCTGCGAGCATTGTGCATTTTAAAGTGTCCTTATTCAAACATTTTTTTGTTTCTATTCCCGTTGGAAGCTGAATGACACAAAAGTAACAAGGCTTTCATCAGAGGGAGTTTCGACATTAAAATTGCAATCATTGAAGAAGTCCGTAACTGTGGTTTGCATTGCAAGAATTGAAATAATTTTGGAACAAACATATCATCTGCAACTATAACGGTTAATAAAGAGTCAGGTCAGTGCATTACAGTTAACGTTATACCTTACCACTCTATATACTAGTCTATATATACCATTCATTCATTTTGTTGTAGGGTTTCCCAATAAAACTATGTCTACCGATGTCCTTACACGCAAATTCGCCCAGTTTAATTTATTCATTCCATGTGCATGAATTCGTACAGTTATCTGTACTGTAATCCGTCCGGGTTCACATGTCCCGAGTGCCAATTCAAAAACGAAATCGTGGACCTATTGAAAGGTGAAACATCTGCTCAGGGATATTCTTTTGACTTAATGACTGGGAATTAAATTGGGATTTAGAAAATAAGAGTGTTGGGAAATGGGTCTATTCCTTCTTGATATTGTTGAAATTATTTCTACTGTGACGGCGGAAGTATATAATTATACGCTTATCAACATCTTGGGCGTAGTTGGTCAATATTATGCACTCGATATTCATCATTCAACAAACACCGGAACAATTCACTTTTAGAGTTCCGTTCAAGCACATTGTTTTCGATTTCAATTATAATTGAATGTCACGGAATAACCGTGGTCCCTAATTAATGTATTGTATTAATAATTTCCTCGTTTCATACCGTTAAAAAGTGCTGGTATATGCTGAGAAGCCTGAGTTATATATCTCCCTTTTTGTTTCCTGAAAAACAACTTTTTTAATACGTATGCATGCAGTGCAAAACTATAATCTTTTTTTCCCCGTACCTCCAAAACTTACTCACTAATATTTTTAAATGTGACTTCATGGCGAGTTCATGCACATATTTACATATAGTATTTTGAAACTCATAACTAATTTTAATTTAGCACACCAGGCCGTATAGGCCGCGGTATAGCCACGTTATTAGAGACCATACGACTTTAGGACGGCAACGCGAAGGCAACGGCTACCAATACAATAGATCATTGAAAAGAATTGAGTAATTACAATTTATGAATAATTTAGACATTGTCCTCGCTCTGTTTACGACGCTAAATCACAGATTTTCACGTCTTCATACAACGGCTGCATTCCAAGCCACAACAAGTGCAGCTTCAAACTGGGTTTAGTAGAACTCTTCTCAACCATAAAACCCATGTCTTCAACTTCTAAAACTGTATTAAATTCATACGATTGATAATATACGACGAACTATCTTTACTACCATTTATTTGAAGGAGTTTGTTTTGGCCGTCTCCGTCGCGTTGCCGTCCTAAAATCGTAAGGTCTCTATTAACATTGCGGGTGCGCAGCCGTTAATCTATCCGATTCCGAGGCCAATGCGAGCAATGGACGACAATCGCTGGGAGGCAAAATTTGAACGAAATCTGATAGTTTTGAACTACCTCACGATACTTCCTCATGCATTCTTTCTAAGTTAACAAAAGCATTAAATATATTTTCCCAACAGCTTGTTATGAAGATTGAGATATTTCTAGAAACACGGCTTGCCTTTAGTCTATTAACTGTGGTTCAACAGAAGTTGTATTTTCTCAGTAAAGTTTTGAAATAAATAGACATGCAGAAACTCACAAAATAAATCAGCTGCCAGTTGGATAAATTCAGTTAACCCACAACCCCTGACATCGTTGTGATGCCTTTAAGTTTAACTGATACAACAGCTAGGCTGATTAACAATAAACTAGATCGAAAACATCCAATGGCGTAACGGAGGTAGAGTGGGCCCTTGGGCACATTTGGTGTGGGGGCCCCTGTTGACCTGTTGTCATTGTTTGACTAATTAAGATACTATAAATTGAATGTAGTAGAATGTTCTGGAAAATTCCGTGTCTATAACCAAAATAATAACAGTCTCCAACAACTAATAGGAATAACTTTTCGGTTTTATTCGGAGGATGGAGGCTTTATTATTTATCATTATTAATTTTGCATTTTTCCATTGATTCTTAACCTGAATTTTTTACGTTTTCTAATTTTCTGGGCGATAGGCCGTGGCTGAAGATGACTCAGTCGGGGCCCCTTAGTTTTTGAACTAACCCTACCCAATGAGCGTTACGCCACTGACTAATATAGTCGAAATCAGGTATCACTTCCAAACTAATAATTTAGTGACTAGTGTAATTCTTCAAGAAAAAATATTCTCCATGAAATTATTGTTGCGACACATTGTCGTACCCTTATATGGCTACTACGGTCCGTAACGGTCCTGCACAACTCAAAGGTATTGCTTTATGATTTTATGAGACATCGATTCAGTTGAGCAAAGCAAAATAAGGCTCTGGCAATGAAAGTCAGTCACGTGACGTTTGCATGATCGGCTAACATGCATCACATGCGGCATGCACATGTGAACACACTCACACATCATTTACAAATCCCAGTTGTCCGTTTTCAGTTTTTTTATGAAGGGACGGCTGACGAGTGACGGGTGCATAACACCAGGAAAGACGTACGAACTTTTTTGGTTTTTGAAATCACACGAATCGAATATATATTATATTTCTCATGCAATATTTTAGACTTTAGAGTATAGCGATAATTTTCTACTTGAATTTTTAATTTACTAAGGAGTTAATTTTAAAATTATTGACATTTGGGAATGTTCCTTTTGAACTAGTTTTGAGATAAAATTTGGGAATGTTCAACAACATATATGAAAGATTTCATTTGCGATACTCGCCAACAAATTTTGTAAAACTGCTGACGACCAACTTCATTAGTCAGTTTCAATTAGGTGTTATAAATCGGGTATATGAGTACTGATACACTCCTAATCAGGAATACCTGGAATAGTATCCCTATAATTCATTGACATTGGCGGAAACGATTTCATTGAATTAAAATATATACGTGAAGATTAAATGATTAAGCTTTGGGAATAATCATTTCCTTCTTTCATATTTTATTGTGAAGTTGATTACAGTATACCAATAGTTCTAAACAGAAAAATAAAAATAAAACCCGAAACTTAGAAACACTGCAAGAGCCGTCGTCGTCGAAAACTTATTTTTGAATAACTGAATTAGCTATATGCATGTTTCAGAATTAAGTGATCTGCCACTATTGATTGCGATTTGTCATCTGAATGATGCTGTCATCCGTGAAATTTCATCTGAATGATGTTGTGATCATGCAATTAATGTAAATTAACTGAATGAAGAGGTAAAATAAATCAACATGAGCTCCACCTTTGAATTTACTATATGAGTAAATTCTTAAACACGTCTGAATTTATCATTACAGTGATAAATTCGCGGCACATTTTGAATTTATCAATAGAGTTAATCATAAAACCACAAGCATTAGACAAGACTTCTTGTTATAAATGTAATGGCATTAAAAGGGAGGCTGGTCGCGAAAGGGTTGGGAGATTTTCAAGTTTTCCAAAAAATAGTTTTTAAAAAAGTTTTAAAAGAGTTCTAAAAAGCAAAAAAGTTTAAAAAGTTAGATTTTTGAAAAAGTTAAAAAATTGAAAAAGTTAGGGTTAGGGGTTGGGGTTAGGGTTAGTGTTAGTGTTAGGTGCCGCGAATTTATTATTATGATAAATTCAAAATGTGCTGATCGAATTTATCATAATGATAAATTCTGACGTGTTTAGGAATTTACTCATATAGTAAATTCAAAGGTGGAGCTCATGCTGAACAAATTGTAATTGAAATTTGTCATGACTTTTTTGAGAAAGATTTTCTCTCACAATGGATGATAGGTAATTATATGGCGTACGAATTGACCATTTGCGTAATAGACTAAATTTTTATCTCAACAAAAATTTCATTACAGCTTGAAAGAGCATCACAAAATTAGTAATATTCCAAAATTTCGTTGCAAAATGTTGTAAAATGCGGAAAATATAGCCTTGTGAAGTTTGCAATTTTCAGTCATTTTGGATTACAAACCGGAAATTAACAGCCTCGACGGGTTTCTGATAAGTCTTCAAAAGTTAAATCTGAGGCGGTATACCTCTTTGGATAATCTCTTGAAAACAGGACATCACCCATGTTGTGCACTGGGTAACAATCAACGTACAGAAAATGATAGAGAGAACGTACATTCTGCTGTCTAGCCTGAGAACTGAATCAATAATTAATGCGCAACATATACAGCTCGGAAAGAGTGACCGTTCAGTTCGATTAGAGCAGATTGCTTGGTTTCACCATAGCAGGAAATTCTTCCGTTCAAGTATTTCAAATCGACCAATTATGAGGACTGTACATGCAGCATTTCACGTCTAAGCAGTTTGTTCCGAGGCAAGACTGGAGCTAACTGCGAGGACTTGAAAGCAATATTTCAAAATCGAGAACTTCACCGGATATCCTGTACGCATAATTAGTATATCGCCCCTTATGCCACGCCTCACTTAATCGTTATAAGATATTGGGAACGGAACGTACCAGTATTATTCCCTATATGTGAATGCCTTTGTATGGCTATGCTCGTGAAAAAAATATGAAATTGTACGGAATTGAGAAACATTTTCAAAGATGAAATGCTTCAGTTCAAAAGTTTCACCAATCATGAAATTTTAGTTTCAAAAACATTCTTTCACAGAAGTTAATTAATACAGTGAAATTTTTGTAAGGAATACTATAATTATATTATTTGGTATTACCCTATTCATCAGGTTATTGACTCATCAAAGAATGCGGAAGAATGGCAGTTGGAACCTCGTATTTGACTATAGTGTTTTATGCAAACTGATAAATGATAATTACTAGTCTACCAGAACGCATCTAAAAACTTATCACTAATATGAACTCGGAATCGAGATACAGACAAATTGTCATCAAATGAAACTATATGAATATCCACTTGCTCCTGACGTACTTGTGAAAATATCTCTATGATCACTTTGTGTATATGTCAATGCGATTTTCCAAGAATGGATTCATGGTGCAAGTAAGGCAATGTATATTGACCACTGCTATATTAAATCTTCAGTCTGAAAAACAGCCGCATGTTTATGCGTGTCGAGTTTATATGAAGGCTGAGGAGATTTTATCATTGTCGTGGTTCAAGCAGGGTTGGCAAAAGACGGTATTTGGTGTCCGTCCACTGCTGAACGGAAGAAGCTAAAGTTATGTAGTGATCCGTTATTCTTCCGGTCAGTGCTTGCATAGAACTGAAACTGCCAGAAGCCACAAGTTATATTGTCCTTCACATAAATATTATCAAAACACATAGGAGATTCTCTGGTGTTGCGTGCTGTCAATCGATTCGTAGTAAAACCGAAATATTGTCGCAGTCGTGTGGAACTGTGGTTTTTTCTTTGTATTTTGTTCATGTAGGTCATTCCCTTCACTTCACTTCAAACGTCACATCCGGTACGAGGTACAAGTAATAAGATCCTGTGAACATTGTTCCAGATGAGTATCATATTAGCAGGAAAGCTCTTTAATAATGCCATAAGCCTAGTGAACATAACTCATGACCTATTTAGTAAGTCAGTCAGTTTAATACCATCTGGAGAACCGCATCCTGATATAGCGTCGTCAAATTGTTTGGCTGAAAGGATTGGAATCAGAACTGCGCGCAGACGTTGTCAGTGGGAATATCAAGACGTCTGAAGGTTTTATTGAACAAACACTCAGGATGTTCAATTTGTTTGTTGAGATTCTTACAACTATCTCTCTCTTGGCTTGTAAGTACAGCACTTTAAATTGACCTCGCATGTATCTCCGATTTTTCTTTTTGTGTAAATCGTGAAATAAGTTCACACAGTACTGATTTATATGATTGCGCTCAAAGCGGACTCTATTTGCTGAGGTTTGCAAATATGGCGTATATATCGCTATGATCCACAGGGGCCAGATTAGCGCGTTATCTGTCGACAATCAACATCAATGCAGGAAGGTAGTTATTTGTCCTTCTTATCAGTATATCTAGCCTTTTAACTAAACTAAGCGAGAATAAGCACTGGCCAAAGGTGACTTAAATCGAACATAAGTTACTATATACGGTACACCTTTACCGTGAAATTGGCAGGAAGGTGATAATGATTTTACAGTATGCATTGCGCCTACTCGGAATTTTAAATAAGAGATTCGTTCGACAACGCTGGCAATCTGCTCTTTCCAAAGTGCACTCAGATGCCATCTTTCCTGCCAATATCACTGGCAGACTACTCAAGATAGATTAGGCTAGAGCGGTAATTTTATGATCAGACGTCGAATATTTTAACCTTAGCCTAGGGGAAACAATGAGTGGAATTCATGCTGTCATGTCATGAAATCAATCAGTTGAGGGCAACGGAACTATACTAACAACACTGATATTCACTTAAAAGCATGCCAAGTTACAACAATAGGGAAATATAATTTCAGCTGGAGAGCCATTAGGCCAATAATTTCGGTTGTTTTGGTCCGCACACATGGAGTAACACTTTCCTTTTTGAGCCGGAGAGATTAATAGGCGAAATACAAAACACATAAACATGATATCGTGATAAAAACACCAAACCTAAAAACAATATTTATAAAATGAACGTTTCGCATTTTTTGTTTGACAGACTCCCGCGGTTCATAAAACATTAACTTCGTTGTTCAATTAAAGAATGAGCAAGGCGTCTCTAGTAATTACCGCCACTGTATTACTAATTCTTCAATTGTACTTCCTTCGTGTCTCTTCGTTTCTTATAAAAGAAACCGATCTCATTGATGCCTTTTGCTTTCAAGTTAAAAGGACCGCTTTCATTTGAGAGGGTATAGAGATTTTATTTCTCCCCTCGCTTTTATCTGTTTATCACATCGGCAAGTTTTTCTTCGAAAGTTCTTTGTTGCTTTTCATGCCTGATTTCTTCAATGTTCTTGAATACTTTGGTCGGAAAATCTTGATTGTTCTATTCTAGAAATAGTTTGTTTATTCATATGGGAAAAAGGGGCAAATTTTGTATGGGTTCATGTGCCAACTGATTTCTGTTAGACTCACCTTAATGCGTGAGTCACAACCAACTCTTTAAAGTTTCGGAGGTGTTCAGTTTAAGTTATACGTGCATGGCAATCTCGATGGCAATGATGCAGACGCAATAATGTTTGTTCGAAATCTTCTAAATTGTTTGCGGATGCTTGCACATGAATCGGGACCGACAAAATGGACTTTGAAGAGTTCTTTTGTGGACAATTTTAGTCCGAATTTTAGTTTAAGTTATAAAGTTGACAATTATGTATGTCATTTTGTCATTTTATTGACAAGTACTGGATTACAAGATGTATATATAATGTTTGTTGAAGATAGGGTTTAGTTGTTTGCGGAGGTCTTCACATGCTTCTGCATGTGAGTTCTGGCACATTCTGTCAATTTCTGTGCACGAGTCAGATTCTCTCTCTTTAAAGAGTTTTTTTTGTGAAGGTTGAAGTTATACAATTTGCAGAGTAATGGTTATAAATATCATATGCGCTGGATCATGAAGTCCATGAAGTAATGTTTATTCGAAATATTCCGAACTTGTTTGCGCGCGGAGGTTTTCGCATGCCTCTGTCACATTCTGTCTAAAATCGCTGTTGACAGCTTTTTCGACACCCGACTAATTAGACGACTTCGGTCGCCAACGAGCTGTGAACTAAGCATCCTGTGCCCTTTTCTATATTCTAATCCCTTAACACCTCTTCACTGCTGTGGTTTATATAAATCTTAGAGCGGTTTTAGAACGCACTAAGTCACTAACTAATGCGCTTTTTGCGTAAAACAACCAGTTATTACTTATAAGTTTTATCAAATCCATAACTTCTTGTTCACTCTCAAGTATGTGTGAACTTGTCCATGGCAACTTGCTGTTTAGTTTTCATTGTAGATCGTGCGAAAAGTTTCACATTGTACGCAAATACGCCAAAAATCAATTATCCAATTTTTATCTGTGCGATCATATTCCTAATTAATATTTGCTCAATCATCTGTCTGACAAGCATGCGATGAGTGAATGGGGTGGCCTGTTCAAGCATGCTGAAGCGAGCTGGTCTCCTTTGCCAAAAGGATATCTGATTAGTTCAGTGTAAATATTGCTGTCTATGATTTGTTTATCCGCAATATTCGACAATGATGCGTGCTTGCGATAAAATTTGTTTTTAACCATTCTTGAGTTCGCAAAATCGGTACCGTGGCACAAACGTTACGTAAGGTCCGTTAAGGCCTGATTCCACGGGCGCTTTTTCTCGGCGAAATGCGAATTATTTCGCCTGTTTCTTTTGAATTGCGACCACTCGAATAAATTATTTCTACTTGATTGCTCACAATTCAAAAGAAACATGCGAAATATTTCGCATTTCGCCGAGAAAAAGCGCCCGTGGAATCAGGCCTTTAAGGCCTGATTCCACGAGCGCTTTTTGTCAGCGAAATGCGAAATATTTCGCCGACAAAAAGCGCTCGTGGAATTAGGCCTTAAGAGGTAGCGTCAGACGTGCTCCTGCCGCAGCTGTGTAGGGCAATGTTTCTTGCATGAGTATATACTTCATATAACTGTATATGTACCATCTTAACTAAGATAGGTATTGGAATTTCACTTCTGCATTAGGATTCAAAAAAGTAGAAAATTTTGTATCTGTTTGATCGATTAGTATTTGTTTATATTCCCGAAGCTTATATCTTTGCAAACACTATTTATTATAAGTTATATTTTTTTAATTTCATGATGAACCACAAAGAGGTGCAACGATAATCGATATACAATAGATAGTCTCTTTCACAACCGTTAAATAGCATGAGTTGTGTATTCCAAGGTCATGTAGATGTGAGAAATAGTAAGAATTTAGTACATATATTCTCGTACTATAGCGGTTTGTTGACGTCCGCAATATATGTATTCATAATAAATCTTAGTGAAGAGGAACGATAGTATGCACTGCAGTTGTTATCCCTCGTACAGTCATCATAGGTATTTATAGGTTGCTGAAGTTTATGACGTATAGGCTAGGTATTCTAGTCAGTGCAAAATCAGGTGTATCCTGCTTCATGTGTTATTCGAGTGTGCGCAACTACACGTTTCATGCATGTGTGCGGATCAGCATTGCTCTGCGCCTTATTAATGTCAATAGCATAATTTTCAGCGCGATTTTGCCTAAAATCGTGTCATGTTATATCGCTTTCACTACTGTATATTTAAGAAATACAGCACTACTCAACAGGCAAGATGCCTGACAAGGCAGTGAACGTATTAAACCTATTGTCTAAGAACATTGATATGACTGAAAGAAAATTAGTAACGCTCGGTGGTCACGTCTAAACATGTGATGGGAACACTTTTCGGTATATACTCGAGCTTGGGTAATAGCTTGTAAGCAACTTGAATTTTCATTCGATCTCCCAACATACTAATGTTTACCCTTTTTCTAGTCTACTGAGACTGGTTATTTATATTAAAAACATCTTACAGACATCAACATGCAGTAAATATTAAGCTTACTGTATTGAAATTGTTTATTTAGCACCTTTGATTCGGTTTAAGCTTTTTAAAAACCCTCTTAACGAATGCCTCGCACTCTTGTGGGTCATCTGTCACTTGGTGTGCTGCTGAACCTTTTCCAATTTGTGACAGTACACTCAAAGTATTATTTATTGACCGTGATTAAACGTATATTAATGTTCATTTAACTATGCTAGCCTTGGTTCGCCGTAATTTCTTTTAATTGTTATTGTGTATACACATATTTTTTCGTTTTTGTTTGTCTACGACTTATTTCGTGTCATTGGATGTGTGATTGTTTTGATTACAAAACATTGTCTGTGATTAATCCAATATCTGGTCATGCTTCGTTTATTTCGTTTGTGCTTTACACAAAGAAAGCTTTTCAGCATTCATTAGGATTAGAAACCGCCTGAAATATCAATCTCACATTTGGCGCCAACTGATTTAGTGTATAATTGTGGTTTCAGTATCCTTAATATATTGGCTCTGATGTCTTAGCGTGTTTCATTGAAACTGATGACACCGCCGGACTTTTCCTCACCACTATATTGGCATGGCAGTTGTGTTGTCAATGCCATAATTATATAGGGCAATGAGAAGCCACCCATTCCATACAAAAGTCGAGTTAATTTATACTTATTAAGTCGTTAAGATTTTTAAGAGGACTGTTTTTAAACTGCATGGGGTTGAATTTGAACTTTCTTGAAATTGCATAGTGGGGTGAACTTGAATCGGTTTAGTTGAGCAGGAGAAGGATATAGTTTACTAAAATATGTAAAGCAAAGTAAAATTGTTTTCTGATAAATGATAATGTACATGGTATTGTATTGTCTTGTATTGTACTATAATTAAGCTTCGGTATTGTATTGTACTTAAGAAAATTTCGACGTTTGGAACGAAGGCCTTCGTTGGGAAGCTAGCAGGGAAGCTAGTAGCCAACGGTAGTCGAAGACCGTTAGGTAACGATAACCTATCAATCCGAAGCTTTGTTTGGGGCACAAACCGTTCAATATTGCACAGTACTGTCTTTGTTCAAAACTCATGTAAACTGTCTACACTAGTCTAAATACGACAGTGAATAACATTAACATTGTCCATGCAATCCCATATAGTGCTCGGTAATTCTTCATGCACATGCAATGAAATTAATACACAGCCAAGTGAAAACTCGGAAAGTGCTTCAGTTCTGATTTCTAAACAAGCTACTTTATTATATTATGTTGTTAAAAGTGAACACAAGCGAAGAATGCCAAAGTTTAGTTACATTACTAAATATTCAATATTTTCTAAGGGGAGCATTCTCCCGACCACCTCCCCCCACCCCCCCTACCCCCAAGTAAATATAGCCCCTGTCGTCCCATTGTGCTGATATATTCTATCAGATCTTTGGACCCTTACCCTTCTTCGCTACGTCCCTGATTACATGCAAAGTCCACACTGTAAAAAAGTGATATTCTGACCGCTTTCTGAATAAACGATTTCCTGATATTTGTTTTAATCATCTTGCCTTTGTATTAACGTCTCATGGGATTGTTTGAAACCCACATATAATTACCTTGAAGTTTGTAGTCAATGCATCATTAAATTAATGTACGATGTATATATACGGTGAAGATTTGGAGACAGACCTATTGCCATTGGTTAGTTCCCCAATATATAGTTTTAAGACGATGACATTTTTGCCATGTCAGAGGTGAACTTTATATCAATAATACCATAATATTATGCTCCAAAGTATTGAATGTTTGTGGCACTGCAGTGGTTACTAGTTAGTGCTTGCCAGACTGTCTGATTGTCAGTAATTTCACTTCAGTTATTTTTTGAGAAGTGTGCATTATGTGCGTCCTGTTTGGATCTACAAATCGTGACCACAGGTTTTCTCCGGGGGTAATTCCATTTTTGCCTGTAGTAATCCCTAACTAAGAACATGTTACATTTGATAGAGTTATCCTGTAAAAATTGGTTTAGTTTAGTTTTGAGTCGTAAATTAAAGAAATAACATTGGAAAGTTCAACCAATGCCAGTGATGACGTAATTGCATAGCAAGGTGAAAAGGTAGCAACCAGATATCACTGCACCGCCACCACGGCACCAGTGTTTATATGCCTGCAAATATTTGTACAATTGTTAACTAATGAAGTTCTGTTTGTAATTTTCTCAGCGAACATTAAGTGATCAAATATTAGATTGTGAGGTTAATGTATCTGTCTCAGTCGTGCAATATATGGTTCCTTAATTGTATAAACAGGATGTCTACATTTCTTATGTAAATTGAAACACAATAAGTTTAAGTTTGTTTTTGGTACCACCTTGTGATCCTGTATCATGTTAAAAGCTAGAAACTTTTGTACTTAGATCTTATTTCAGGAAGATATTCAAAACACATCGTAGAGTAATCAAGCACGTTCTTCTTGATAAAGTAATTTAGCCTAAATATCCTATGCAAACAGTGACTATATATACTATAGTGTAGGTTGAAATTTGTTTTGAATACCACCCTGTACTTTGAAAGCTAAAATTTCTATCTAAATTGAAACATTTAGTCACCAGCTAAAGCTAGAAATATTTGTACTTAGTCGCAGATTTAATCAAAACACGTCGTAAAGTAATCAATTACAGTCCTTTTAAAGTTTTAAAGTAGTAATCTATCATTTCGACTCGAAACAGTCAGCATGCATGCAGTATAAGTTTAACCAACTTGTTTTGGGTACCACCCTCTATTATTGTCAAAAGCTATATGAATTTCTTTGGATCCAACCTATTTCACGACGTTATCCAAAACACATCGTAAAGTAATCAACGGTCTTCCTGTTAAAGTTAAATTAATCTAACATTTCTATCTAAATTGAAACAGTAAGCTGAGCTTGTTTTGGGTACCACCCTACATCATTGTCAAAGCTATGTGAATTTCTATAGATCCTATTTCACAAGTTATTCAAAACACATCCTAGAGTAATCAATAGTCATCCTGCTAAAATTATAACAGTCTAAAATAAATTACTTTCCGACAGGCGTTCCTCTGTTGATGATATTTTTGATAACTCCAGAATACGTTTTTTACATTAGACTTGATAAGAGGCAAAGTGCAGCAACCTTAATCAGAGATAGGGTTGGGTAAGATAGCTTTGATAGATTTATAGTCATGAGTAGAACCATATATACAGTGACTTCCTGTTATTTAAATCTTGATTATACAGTATATATTCCACTTTTGTTCTTACTCAGTTCCCGTATCAATTAGGCTATATTGGTCATTGTTTTTTTATTAAAGACGGGTTGGGTAAGATCGTTCTGACTATTTAGTCATGAATAGAACCATACAGTGACTTCCTGTATGGAACTTGGTTACATATTCCACGTTCTTTTCTGCTCACTTTCGCGTTATCAATTATATTGATCATTGTTTGATCGAGTAGAACTATACAGTGACTTCCTGTTATTTAAATATATGGATATGGAATACATTCCACTTTCTTTCCTACTCAGTTCCGCGTAATCAATTATATTGAGCATTGTTTTTTATATTAAAGACGGGTTGGGTATATAAGACAGTTTTGACTATTTTTAACAATGAGCAAAAGCAAAGTTCTTGCCGCAATCATCAAAACCGCCTGCCATAGACAGACGATAAAACAAACTATCTGGAATACTATCTGGAAAGTTTGTATTCCAGATTCATCAGAAGAAAAAAAATTTAAAGTAAAAACACCATATGGGCCTATATTTTGACAATGAGTACATATACCATACAAATATACAGAATATTGTTTCTGCAAGACGCTATACTTAATGATTGGGGTAAAAAATGACTTTCAATCTAATTCTTGGGCTCTTTGGGGTTGGATAAAGAAAAATGTCACACTGTTTTCGGTTTGTTTGGGGGCGAACTCCAGTGCGTGCATGATTGCAATTTCAGAGGGTGATAACTGAACTTCTGAACATCAATCGTTGAGATAATGAGTTGGATACGTCAATCGTTCAAATTATGGTGGGTGGCGTCCTGTAAATAATTATATCAGGTGCAGGGGCGTCGGCACGTGCCCCCTGTGCCCCCAATTTTTTCAAAGGATCAAAAGTGCCCTTTTTTGTGATGAAAAGTGCCCTTTTTCTACAAGCTAATGTCGCTGTAAATACTAAATTAACATCAAAGGTGGCCTTTTTGTTTGGAAATTTCAATGCTTTTAAAAAAATCTGGTTCAAAACGTGCAATTTCGGTATAGTACAACGAGAAAATGTTTCTTCTTTCCCGCCCCCCCCCCCCTTTCGCCAACAGTTCCGGGGAAAATTTTTAGGTGCCCTTTTCAATGTCCAAAAGTGCCCCTGGAAGCCGGTGCCTCTCCAATCTTTCGATGCTTCCTACGCCCCTGATCAGATGAAAGGATTAAAGGTGTGGCAAGGGATTAGGCCTTTCCAAGACAAAAATAACCATTGATAACCATCTCATAATTACACTCACCTTGTTTTCTGTCAGTAATCACTGATCATGGTATCATCAAGCACAACACGAAAAATTCACAGTGGAAAGATTACTTCAGCCTATATGCATGGGTCCCTATACTAAAGAATTGGCACAAAAAGACGAAATCATATCTTTTTTATTTTATTAACATTCCACCAAAATGAGTTTTGATTTTATTGAACGTTGACGCCCAGAAAAAATATACAAAAGAACCGTGTATGTGCGACGTGCATACTGTGAGTATACTGCACATATAAGGGCATAACTGGATTGTTTCACTTGATGTATAAATGATGAGCCATGAAGCAATGTACTTTGGTGTTCGCCCCTTAATTAAGTCCTATTGGCCCTATAAATAGTTGTCAAACGAAACCAGGTTGGAGAAAACTGCAAATTAATAATTGTCCGTACGCAAATTTTAAGCTGAAGTCCAAGCATTCGTTCAAAAAAATCCAGAGTCCGGGCAAGAGGACCACCATCAGTCATATCTATTCCACAGATAATAAAATTTAGCTATAGTTGGGTGTTTTGCCCTTGGACTGTAGAAAGGTTCCGTTGACACTTGGTCTTGGAGCTCGCCTGTAGGTCGAATTGTCTTGGAAAGCTATTCACACTGGTATTAAACTGGTATTCTAAAATTATTGTTAAGTGTTTATAGACATAAATACAGCCAGTCCGTATATAGTTGTAGACAGACCTGTCTATGGTGACAACTGGTTTGACATTTTTAACCGGCATGGTTTGAACATTTCGATTAGCTTTCGGAAAATCGAGAATTTTCTATCATAGCCCAATTCAGAATTCATTGCTCATGTAGACTCAGTTTTAGCGCAATCGATATATAATCTACTGCATGAATAAGATAAGTGTACATATTTGAAATAAATGCTGGTATATTGCTGAAAAAACCCATTCTAGCGGGTGATAGTAAGTATTGCATTGTCTTTCAATTTATGTTTAATAAACTTAGCATTAATTCTCCATAATTATACATTATGTTACACTGTATACTCATGAATAAAATAAGACAAACGATTTTATTTTTAAAATTTTATTTCATTTTTTTAATTATTATAAAAAACTATTTTAAAACTATTAATCATTTTTGAGTTGCATTCCTGCAAAATACTTATTGCCCATATATTACGTAAGAAAAAGGCTCCAGAATAGATTGCAGTGTATTAGTACACACCAGCGTCACTGCGCAGTGTATGTGGAATTTTCGCTTATGCACTAAAGGTTAGCTCAGACGATTCACATGAATAACATTGTATGGTTTATATTTTTAGATTTTTTTGGTCAACAGTCGCTTCTTCTCTCATGCATGCCTGTTCTATTCTTCCACTTCAAATTCTTTACTGCCATATTGGGGTAAAAAATCGCAAAATATAACCGAAAGGTCCCACATAAGGTCTCAATTGACCACCTGAGATAAAGGCGTGTTTCCATAAATTTAAGTACCTGTGCCAATGTCGAATTAACATACAGAGCGCATTTTCAACTTGTGCATTTCTAATTGAAAAATGATAACTTGTCACACAATATCATTACCAGAGGCTTGAGAGCGCATGACAGCCACTTAATTGTTCAGTAAGACAAACAAAGGAAACACCCCACATAATTTTTCTTTTATTGACTATAGAGTATAATGAAACAGAAAATTATTTCGAAAATAGAGAACACCACTTCGCTATCATCAAATAGAAATTTTTAAAATAACTTTATAATATGACATATTTGGCACATGTCCAGCTAACGAGTAAAGGGACTTCAATATGTCTGTAATTCCACTTATTGCAATCGTGCGATTTACTGGAAGTGTTGACAACTGTCTGACATATTAAACATTGTTTAGCCCTTTTCACAACATCGTTAAATATTCTCATGGTGAGGTCCCTCCGTTTTTTTCACTTGGCCTTTGACTTTGTTCTTTATACCATGTGCTAGGTTTATCATATCAATTAACATTGGATTCTTTTCAATTAGTACGTGAACAAGCCAACCCTGTACTACGTCTATATTCGTGGTTTTTGACTTGATATTACGGCGGACCTAAATAACAGAACCTCGTCATCTTTCATTCAATTTGCTCGCGGTCATTGCATCAACATGGCCTCGAACATGGCTGCCATTCTAGTGCTTTTTCACTGAATTGTCATGATACAGTTGATTGATTGCAAAGCCACTATTTTTTTATAAGAATACTTATACGTCGAATTCTCTGTCAGTGGTTTTCATGTCCGCTCTTGATGGTGAGAAAATAATAAAAAGTATCCACAAAATATATTGAGTCTGATAAACATTGGAACTTTGAAGTTGTCCATCAGCATGATGCTTGTGACTTCACACGAAAACTAGAATAAGATCAGTAAGCTTTGTCGGTCCTATTCATGTATAAGTGTTTTCAAAAATATAGCACTTGCAACTATATTATACTTTATTTGGTAAAATGAATACAATTTTCCATGGATCACGATTTTTGGAAGGGAACTTTCTTTCAGGAAAGCAAGAAAAAAATAGCACAAATTTATATGCACAGTACGCTCATGAGTAGAACCATACAGTAACTTCCTTGTTATTTAAAAATTTGG
Organism: Paramuricea clavata; assembly: GCA_902702795.2. NCBI lineage: Eukaryota > Metazoa > Cnidaria > Anthozoa > Malacalcyonacea > Plexauridae > Paramuricea > Paramuricea clavata. The sequence goes on from CACRXK020000317.1 coordinate 25,705, forward strand.
GTATGGAATTCTGACTATCTATTCCACTTTCTGCGTTATATGAACTTCATTACGTATTATACCTCAGGAGTATGGAGTATGGTGGATCTCCCACATCCGATAAAGTTGAAAATTATATACTATATTATACGAGTTTTGCTTTGAAGTAATAGTGTTGACCACAGTATATAAACAGTTTGCAAACAAATACGTGTATAATGCATTTGGTCATGTAGTCATATTAATCACGATTTCGTCTTTGTCTTTGACTTTTGCATAATTGACCATAATTGCTGATGTCAACTATATCACTCAACGGGTATTATGGATTAAGCGAAATGAATTATTCATTATTCCAACAGGCGTGTGAAAAAACCAACATATATTGGGTAGAGAAGTACCTATCGGCAAAATAACCGACAGTTCCCATATCAGTATAGCTATAGACATTCCGACAAAGACAAACGGTTCAAGAACTTTTGTATACGTAAAAAGCACTATAACTAATTAATTGAAAGAACAGATTAACAATTTAGCAAACAGTAGCAATTTAGCAACGAGTGATACATTTTCAATGTGTTGAATACTTGCTGTTCAGTAATGCTGTTTTAAATGAACCCCATTGCCAATGACAGATTTAATAGTTTTGGCGTATGGAAATCTCCATGTATGGGGTTGTTTGGGCCAAACTAATGAATATAACGCATGTACACACTTGCACATTACTAGGTTATGGAATTTTCATCAGTGAGAAAGTCATATTAAACACATACCTGAAATTGTATTGAATGGCAATGAAGTCATAGTTGTGAAGAAATCAAAAACAGGGGCCGGTAGTGGCCACTAGTGGGGTGATACACGTATGAAACGGTATTTGATTCAACCTATTTAAACTTATTATATATTTTTAGGTTTTGCTTCAGTTCGAAGTGCAAACTCAGGCAATTCGAAGTAAGTTTGATTATACATACTTTAATGTATATTATTCATCTCCACGTAGCCTGTGTGTCAGGACCTAACCTCCATAGCATTTTCGTCCGCAGAGTAATTTTACTAGTTGAAAATCAGGCACGCGGTCGAGAGGCCCTGGGGACGAGGATCCCTCGGCATTATTTCTCTTGCCTCCAGGCCCCAACCTATTTGATCAACCTAGGTTAAGATTGACGTTTCCGGCAGACCGCAAACGGCAAACTTCAAGTCGTATCTTGAGGTCAACTGTTCGCTGTTAGCTGAATTGAAGCATGAATGAAAACTTTATATAGTCTGCGCGCAGGCTATCGGAAGCGGGGTGCTGAAAGCAATTCAGATTTATTCTTGAGCCCCATATTGATTTACTTCCGACGGCCTTGAAACGTCAATTATATAACCTCTCTAATGTCCTATGAGGCGAACTACTAAATAATTCAAGATATGGCCGGCAAAATATTGATTTATTGGTAAAAAAATAATAAAAATTTAGTATAAAGAGGTTAAAGCTCTAAATTATTTTATTTAGATGAAAATGATTCGAAAGCAATTATTGTATCATACCGCTTAAGCTGATATTATCATATTAGCCAGTTCGTCCTGATATACGAGACCTTGTTGGTCAACCGACATTTCTCTTGTAAACCAGATACAACCACTTAATGGAGTGGGTTCTTATGAAGCCAGACAGTGCGTCTATATATTGTATGATTTATCCTTAGGCAAAAACGGAAAGTAAATCTTAATGATATTCAGCTTGTAAATCCTCCCTGTCTTATAATTATATAATGTAACGTTGTTAACAAAAAGCCCTCAACATGGTTATTTCTACAGTGTGTGGAGTAAAAATATATAAATTTACTCTACACCTGGCCTATAAATTTCACGTTAGCCTACTTTATTGAAACTAATTATTGTCTTTTTCTTCATTTCTGTAGGAGCGGTAAAGGTAAGATTATACACTTTATTTTTTAATAAAAAGAACTTTCATATTAAAAATGTGTACTTTAGTGCTATATTTAATTAAACATTTTTCAATTCCTAAATACAAACTTTAAAATAAGCTCAGTTGTTTTTCGCACACGGCTTACCCCGATCCTTTGGGAATTGTGCGCAGAAAAGGTTTTCCCATAATTTCAAGGCAGGACAGTGCAATGCACTTGCCATTGGGACAACCTAATGTTATGTAATTGGCATAAATGACCAATTTGGTTGCTTGCTTTATAAGCAGCGAATAGAATATCTTTGAAAATAACGAATCCATGCTCCTCTTTTTGATTTTAATTTAATTTGTTCAAATCAATATTAATTAATCATGATAATTTTTGGGTGCATGGGTCTTAAATTGCCGCCGTTTCTGCTGCTGTTGTCGTTGTCGTTGTTGTAGCTACGTAATTGTGTTCTCATAAATTATTTTTGATTTAGTGTAATAATGATATCGTAAATTTATATGTTGTCATTTTGTCACTGAAAAGCCCTGGAAAAGCCCTGTCAAGGGAGTGTGAATAAAGTCAAGTCAAGTTTTCTTCATGTCTTGAATTTCTGTATTTTCCTAATTATCTTTTCTTTTTTTAATTAAAGGATGTAGTACAGTCTTGACTGCTCCAAGTGGCAATATCTTATCCCCCAATTATGGTCCGCGCCAAACATACCCCGGAAACCTCGCATGCACATGGACGATCAAAGCTCCGGTGGGAAAGAAAATCAAATTGTCTTTCAAAGATTTTGTCGTGGAAAAAAGTCCCAGTTGTCGAGCCGATTACTTATTATTGTACGACGGTGAGAATGACAGGGCGCGGTTGGTTGGACGATATTGCTCTGCAAGGCCCGCGCCCTTTACTTCATCTTCCAATTATATTCACATGGGATTTTATTCGGATGTTTCATTGGGCTATAGAGGTTTTTTCGCAACTTACAACATTTCATTTCCAACAACAGGTACTTAATATTTCACATATTGGGCAAGCTGCAACCATACTCATGTGCAACTGATAACCAATCAAATTAATTGTTTACGAAGTTTGTTGAAAGATGCAACTAGTACTAGTGTGCTAGTGTGTTGATACAACTTGCTACAAGGGGAATATTTTAATTGCTTTAACATTGTTTTTCAATCAATTGTTAGAGAAACCAACCACTTGGAAAAGCCGTCCAAAATTTAAAAGCACTGTTTTAAACGTGACTGCTATTGCTGGTGACCTAGTGATATTGCAATGTGAAGTGGATGGCACGCCTGAACCTGTGATTACCTGGAGAAAAGATTCACGAAGCCTATCATCAGATAAGAATGTTATTATTACAAAACGTCCTTTCAAGGCATTGCTGACTATAACGAAAGTCAACAAATCTGACCAAGGGAGGTACAGCTGCAAAGCTTCCAACGGTTTTGGGCCACCAATTGAAGCACATGGATCACTTGTTATTGAGGACAGAAGTAAGTACTGCAGCCAGTGTCTTCATGTTGACATCACCGAGCTTTCTCGTTGAGAATGGGATGGTGGTTTATTTTTGCATTGTTTAAAATTTGAATGAAATTTCAAGCCTCAGGCCAATCTCGTTCCCCGAGCCTGCGATCCTCGGGAAGGAATCGAAGGCTCTAGGATAATCCGTTACCGGAAGCCAAGAATCCTGGCTAAGATTGAACAACGCATTCCATTTCAATGACCAATCAGATTCCTCCCTGAAACGGATTATCCCAGAGCCTCGCGTTCCTCCCCGTGGATCGCAGGCTCGGGGAACGAGATTGGCCTCAGGCAAACTATGAAACATTGGCACATTGCGATAAATGCTTGAGTGTTAATTTCCCCGTGCGAATACATTCTCCAATTTTGATTGCCTACTTTTGGGAAACATGCTCCATAACACTGTCTTTTAAGCCTGATTTCCACTAGGCGGAATTTTGCGCGCGGAGCGGAATTTTTCTTTGTTTAGTGATTTTCTCAGGTGGAACTAATTAGAAAAGACAAAAAAAATTTCCGCTGCGCGCGCAAAATTCCGCTTAGTGGAAATCAGGCTTTAGTCGGTGACATAGCCAGACGGCGTGGGGCATTTTTACTCTTGGAAAAATTTTGACCAGTTTGCTACAAAGCATGTACATTATATTTCCATTTTATTTGTAATGCATGTCACTTTTATATCTTGCTATGTTTTAAATGTTTGGGATTCTTGATTTCTGCTTCTAAATCACCAAAGTGCTAAACGTCATTGTTTTTAGTTAGCTTATAGGGCCATAGAAGTTCAGAGATAGAAGTTCAGAGATAGAAGTTCTTCCAAAAACAGGTGCAATTTTCATTAATACAAATTTGATTTTGTTTTATAGAAATTCCTCTCATTACAAAGATGACAAAAAACCAAACAGTATCTGTTGGTGAAAAAATTAAATTACATTGCGAAGCAGAAGGACTGGCTCCAATGACAATTTCGTAAGTAACATATTGTGAACCTGGGAAGGGAAAGGAGCGGAACAACATAATGAAGAAAATAGAAAGAAATAAGTAGAAATGTATGCGAAATAGAAGAACAAAGGAGTGAATCAAATTCCCAATTAGGGTGTTATAAACGCTAGAATGTAACTATGAAGAAATAAGTGAATGGGGGAGAAAGGTCTGAAAGGATTATAATTTTAGAGAAAGAAAATAACAGTCCGGTTTTTCTCCTGTTGTTATTAATAAGAAAAATGTCCCAGTTTTTGTGGCATCAAGTAACAAAATATTCCCTTAAGTCCACCTCTTATTTTACCAGAGGACAGCATATGCTAATGATTGAATTGCAATTTTATTCCGACTCAGAATGACTAGAATGCATAATTCATACGCGCATTGGTCATACATTTTCTTTACGTTTTAATGCTTATAAATACACAGGTTTCGAGAGAAAAATAAAGAGCTCAAGAGAAGAAATTGTGATCAGAATGTTGGATGCCAAATAAAACATACTAAAATGTTCGTAGAAGATACAGTGATCACATGTAAAGTATTGAATACCGCTGGTGATACAACAAGAGATATTTACATAAACGTTAAAGGTAAGTCAACAAAGGAGTTGTAATTTACATAAACGATCGATGTGAAATACTTAAAATAAAGTTGGGGACATTTCCTGCATTATAGCAATGTCGATTCCGAAACTCTAACTAAAAACACTTATTGGCAATTTTTGGCGTAAAATAGCAGAAACCTACCGGTATTTCGTCTTCCAGAAAGGTCAAGGCTGAGAACGTAGAAGTTATAAAAAAGTATAATTAAATTTGGCAGTCTAATTTTAGGGATCCAGCGGGAGCATGCATGCTCCCTCAGAAAATATTAAATTTTAGAATAACATTTACTGATGTTTAGGTTGAATTTGTTTTTGCTTCGAAATTTGTAATTTCATATGACTGTATACTGGGTCACGTTTTGGCCATGGGTTTCTCAATTCAACATTTCCCTAAAATCTCCAAAACTCAATTTACATTTAAAACTAGCCATTTTTGAAAATGGGAGGCCTTAGAGACCCTATACTAGGATCAGTGTTCTTTGACCTTCTAAAAATACTACATGCATTGCTAACTTTCGTTTTAATCGAAACCTTGTGGGCCAAACATTCACGTGAAATCTTTCGCATATTTTTCAAATGTCAATAATTTTGATTTCTAGGGCCACCAGTTATTATACGGGCACCTAAAAACCAGACAGTACAACGAGGTGATGTGGTGAATTTCACATGTGTAGCTGTTGGCAAAGACCTAATATTCAGGTAATTTTTACTTTTCAGGGTACAGAACCAAATTTATTGAAAAACCTTTGGTATATTTTGGCTTTCACAATCGGTGTGTCGAGGGCCGTTGCTAAGGGGGAGGGAGGGGGTGCTGGAGGTGTGACACCCCCTGAACACTAATTGTCGGAAAATGAAGAATTTGTCAGCAAACGAAAAATATTCGATAAATGGACGATTAGTTAAAGGGGAACTTTTAATACAAATAATTTGTTGCAATGTCCAAAAAATTTCCGTCAAATTATGCATATTGTCGTTTTTTGGCAAGTAAAGAAAATGCCATCAAATGATAATTTGATATGAAAGATATTGTCGGTTGGCATTGGCAAACGAAGTATTTCAGAAGAATAGTTATAACGAGGCACTTTAAATGGCATGGTAAAAATCATGATTAACAGGCAAAATATTTTTTATCCTCGTCGACAAACCACAACAGTGATTTTCGTCGGTGTTTCTCTGCATGCGGTTACTTAAAAAATTAAAACAAGTATGCAGTTGAGTTTCTAATTTACATCATATTAATGATAAAGTAATGATTGCCAAATTGAATGGCAAATAAAATGTTGATATTGCCTAGTTAACACAGGAACATGTTATTCCTTTGAAATAAAGCATATTTATATATATATTCAAAGTCTATTGTCGTTCGTCATTGATCAAAACGTGTCGGATAATTCTCAGTATCCTGAAGCCGTCCCGTTATTTCAGCTGCTGACGCCATATTGCACGCTGTGGTTACCAAGCCCCGGCGCGGGTCCATTGTTTCCTAAAAGGCGCGCAAAAATTCCAGTTGCTTTCTTTCTAGCTTTTGAATATATAATAAAACTGTATTAAAACGATTATTGGATTCGGTTTTCGTATGATATCGAGAATTATCAAGGACTCGGTTTGTGTTATCCACCTCAGCTTTCGACTTCGGAGGATAACACAAACCTTGACCTTGATAATTCTCGATATCATACTCAACCTCATTCAATAATTGTTTATTGTCCAACACGATTTTTGTCAGAAGTAAAGTTATATCCAATTCTAAAATTACATCTAATTGAATAGTCAATTTGGGATGACCACACCCAAGAGTCGAGAGACCACACCCTTTTGTTGTGGTCAAACCTGCTTAATCCTCTTGGCGACGGTCCTGTATGTGCATGCAAACATATTTATATTAAATATTGATTTATTTATTTATTTCTGCAGTTATAGTTAGTAAAAGACAAGCAACTATTTATTTCTGTATTGTTTGCTTATTTATTTATTTCTACAATCAGTCAAGTAACATTTAGTTTTGCACACATAAGGTGGTTAAAAGACAACATACACATTCCTGATGGTGTTGTTACAAGAGAAGGACGCTCCGTACTCAAACTTTCTGTAAAGCAGAATGCAACTTTGACATGTAGTGTGGAAGGACAGGATGGCAAAACATCAAAAAATGCTACAGTATCAATTATTCAGAGTAAGTTAAATGTACACCATCTGTAATGGTTTGATTACTTGGGGTAAAACATACCCTGCGAGCAGAGCCCGAGTTCCCTCGAGAAAGGAGAGGTGAATAAGGCTCTGCCGTTTTTGGTGTTGGATTTGTGTACGAGTATGTAGCTATAACTGCATGGGAATGGTTCTCTAAATAGCACGCATTCTAAACATATAAGTAAATTTTATTTTGACATGTTTTGACATGGAAACAGAGCAAGCTCAACAAAAATCAAACGCAAAAACGGCAGAGCAAGCCTTATTCTCGGTATAAATCAGGCTGTGCTCGGAGGGCAGGTAAAACATGGCACAGTTGTTAATACTAACAACTAACAAGTAACAATTTGTGCAAAATGCTTTAACCTCTGTGACCGCCCAAATTAATGGTTGTATGGTGAGTAATTAACACTTTTCGTCCTCTTTTTTCCAGAAAAGAATGAGCGAATGAAAAGAATCAACCTAAAGTTCTCTGAACTTCCAGAAAATAAAAAAATAAATTACAGTGATTCTGCGAGTGTGCGTTGCCAGGCAGCAGGATATCCTGTACCTCACCTCAGGTATTGTTTATGTATAAATTAAAACTTAAAATCCAAATTGCACTCGAAACCATGCTATTACCTATACTAATAAACCACTTCAGCCACTTGCGGCTATGACTACCAGGGACGCCGGAACTGGGGGGGGGCAGGGGGGGGGCGGCTGCCCCCTTGCCTTTTGCTAGGGGGGGCAGAAGTGCCCTTTTAGTTGTAAAATAATACGTGATAAATCACATTTCCAACGATGCTTTTTGTAGGAAAATCACGAGATTCAGGTAATTTATAGTTTATATTTATAAAATTTTGGGAAATTTTTGGAATTTAGAAAAATATTTTGAAGAAATGGCGAAAATTTAAGATATCCTGAAAAATTTTTGGCTTCACGGAAAATTTTTGTATGTCCGGAAAAAATTTTTTGACCCCTAAAATGGTACACTGACCGAAATTTTTTGGGCGACGGGGGGGGGGCGCCAAAAAATTTTACAGTGAAAAAAAATTTTTCAGTAAAGATGCCCTTGGTGTGCGTCCGCCCCCCTTTGCCCTATTATCGTTCCGGCGTCCCTGATGACTACATTCAAAATTTCTAATTTTCGATACGTTTCTCAATCGGCAAACAAACATAAAAAGTATATTTAGTGCTTTATCTTAAGTATAATGCTAAAATGAAGAGATTTTAGATGGTACGCCAAAAAAAAGATGATGTCTGAAGTTCAATATGTTTTGCTTTATATAATGATGTGAAAATATGCATGGCGTCAATTTTAAAGCATCATTGACAATTGTATTTAAATTCACAATATTTAACTATTATTTTGTTTTTCAACCGGCAAATGCATTTAAAAAGGTAGCTAACTGTATAAACTAGAGAACAAAGCGATTTCAGTTTGATCACTTTTCATCGCAAATACACAACATAGAAAAAATTGCCTCTTAAAGAATACCAGTGTCTGCGAGCATTGTGCATTTTAAAGTTCTTATTCAAATTTTGTTTTGTTTTTATTCCAGTTGGAAGCTGAATGACACAACAGTAACAAAAATAAAAAGGCTTTCATCAGAGGGAGTTTTGACATTAAAATTGCAATCGTTGAAGAAGTCCGTAACTGTGGTTTGCATTGCAAAAAATAAATTTGAAAAAATCAATTCGCCACCTGCAACTATAACGGTTAATAAAAAGTCAGGTCAGTGCATTAAAGTTAACGTTACCTTACCACTCTATAGTCTATATATACCATTCATTCATTTTGTTGAAGGGTTTCGCAATTATAAAACTATGTCTATGTACTTACGCAAATTCCCCCAGTTGAATTTATTCAGTGTGCAGGAATGTGAAATGTGAAATTCAAAAACGAAATCGTGACAATTTCGGTAAGATTTAGTGAAATTCAAAAACGAAATCGTGACAATTTCCGAGGGGCATTTCACTCCAAAAATCCCGTACACTTCGTCAAAAAATCCGGAAAAAATCCGAACAAATCCGAAAATCCAACAGATTTTTCTCTTCAAAAATTCGCTAAAAATCCGGGAAAAATCCGCGGATTTTTAAAAAATCCGAAAATCCCGTACGCTTCGTCAAAAAATCCGGAAACATCCGAACAAATCCGGAAAATCCAACAGATTTTCTCTTCAAAAATCCGCTAAAAAATCCGGGAAAAATCCGCTAAAAAAATCCGCGGATTTTTAAAAATCCGCAAATCCCGTACGCTTTTTTGGAGTGAAATGCCCCTCGACAATTTCGGTAAGATTTAAGATTTGATCATTAATTTCCAAAATTTAATTGCTTTGGAATACATTTATTAAACTTAATTGCTTTGGAATACATAGTATGAGAATAAACTATTTGGTATATGCTATATTTACAAGTAAAAATATTATGTAATTAGAAATTATTAAAGAGTAAAGTCTTAAAAAGATTAGAGATTATTAAAAAACTTTAAAAAATGTCATCAAGTTTAGATTAGTGGCAGATAAAGATTAGATTAGGGTTAGATTAGGGTTAGTGTTAGGTTAGTGGGTTAAGGGGTCAACATGTGTCGCGAATTTATTGTATTGATATATAATTTCGGACGTGTTTAACAATTTACTCATATAGTAAATTCAAATGCTGAGATTCCGACAACATAACAAATTTCCAATTTTCCGACGGGTCTCCCCGACCACGGCGCCACTGAGTTCTACACCTGGGCATTAGCAGGTTGGGATAAGTCCATAACATGGGGTGAGGTTCAAGAAGCAGACACGCAGTTCTTTGGTCTTTGATACATTTCATGTTGTTGACCAGTGACCATTCTGAGCAACTCGAGACAGTAACTGGTAAATGGGAGGAGGAATCCTTTGAGATTATTTCCCAGAGTGGTATCGTACACAAATGTAACGGTTTCATCAGGGGCCTCGGTGGCGCAGTCGTGAGAGTTAGCGCCTTTCACCTGTGAGAACGTGCATGGGTTCGTTTCTCGCTATGGACTCATGTGAAAAGAGTCAGTCAACGCTCTGCCGAAAGTCGTGGGTTTTCTCCGGGCGCTCCGGTTTCCTCTCACAGGGAAAGTTGATAGGGTGGGTTAGATAAACATAGACATAGTTGAGGAAAGTAATATCACAATTGTTGTAAAGATAATTAGTCTCACTAACTGACTAAGTAGGTAATACGTAAACGTAACACTTGATGTAATCGGTGACTGAAAAGCCCCGGAAGTTGGGGAGTGAGCTGAAATATACATATACATAAATATATATAAACAGATTAGCACTATTTTCCATCCAGCAAACTGACCTGACGTCATTTTTGGAAGATGGAAGAGGTGTTAACCTAACCCAAACCCTACCCCTACTCTAACCCTAACCTCAACCCTAACTCTAACCCTAAACGAATTAATAAAAAAAATCCAAAAAGAAACGACTTTACAAAAACGATAGGGCGGTTTGCTGGATGGAAAAAAGTGCTAACCATATAAACATCTGAAAAGGTCGAGTCAGTAGATCCGTTTAGCATTACCAGCTTCGTCAGTACAATATCAAATTTATCTGGTCACGTGTGGTCGGAGCTCAAGCACCCAAATAAAACCTCAGATTCTGTAATTAGATGATATTCTCATCAATATAACTTCTGGTTGGAATCAACTAGAAGTTGTCAACGTGTATAAAATTTACACTCAAAATTTCCAAAATCCAGTTCAACCATATTCAAAAAAACCTTCCTATGAAATCTGTTTGGGCTATATTTTCTTGTTTGTATCAAATAAACATTTTTTTTCCCAAAAACTGCTCATAAAATTACTTATTCTGTTATCTATTTAGCTACAGAAATCGTAGACCAGAAAAAATCAGAAAAAATGAACGACAATATAAAATTAATCCTGGGTGCTGGTGGCGGTGTCTTGGTCCTCACAGGTTTCATTATTTTATTCATTGTTTTTCGACGCAAGAGAAATAAGAAAATAGAAAAAGCAAAGCAACGTGAAACATCCGTCGCAAGAGAAGACGAAAACCTCATTCCTAATCCAATATTCAGTAACAATGGTAAAGAGGCAGTGGACACAAAACCAGGGGTTGAAACATTACATTATCCACGGGATAGTATTGAGCACACCGAGACGTTAGAAAATGGTATGTAAATGTCATTGTGTTCGCGAAAATCAGTTGCATCATAGATCACTCTTGAAGGCCGTTTTCCACTTCAACCGTACCGTACCGAAACGTATAAAAATTTAAAAATTTAGCGAATGTTGATTCAGCTAATCTTAATTTGACTGACCCTAATCTAACCTAACCATAATCCGAAAATTCTGAATTCACTGGATATCCAATCTGCGAATTAATTTCTTATTACGTCAAAATGCTGAGCCGTGAATGTATTGTGGGGGATTAATAACTCTTTTAAATCGGAGCACCTTTCAGTGACAAGTAAATATGACAAGTAAACTCGTCTGGCGTTAGAGTAAAATAAAGTGGGCATCGTTCAAATATTATGCGATCGATATGGACAGGAAAGAACTAAATAATGGCTGACATAATTTTTTTTCTTTAGGATCTCACATAGAAATGTTTCTGGGTCGTGCAGCAGATTTACCATTTTCACCAGGAGAGTTTGATGTTGTTGTTCGAGCTCTCAAGAATACTGATCCCCCTGAGGAAGTGAAAGATGATTTTGACCTTGAAGCTTCAAAATTGGCAAACCTAGTTCACCCAAATGTCGTTCGTTTAATGGCAGTGTGCATCAAAACACCTCCACTGTGCTTACTATTTGAGTACTCGAATTATGGGTACTTGGACGAATACTTACAAGACTGCGATCAAAGCGACCTTAACCACACAGGAAAAACAAAAGCTCCTGTTGTAAGAGACTCGTTCACAGAACTTGCAAATGTCGATCGATTATCAATTGCAAAGCAAATTGTATCTGGAATGAAGTATCTTACGGACAAAGGTTACGTGCATCAAGAATTGCGGGCTCGTAATTGTCTGGTGTTTAAAGATTTGCAGGTTAAAGTTGCAAACCTTGGCCTCCATTGGGCTAAACCTGACCAGAACTTCTTCGTGATGGAGCCAGAAGAAAAACAACGTTTCCCCGTGCGTTGGTTACCACCAGAGGTTGTATTATATGGGGAATACACACACTCTGCTGACGTATGGTCATATGGTGTTCTTCTCTGGGAAATATTCTCAAATGGTCGTATACCGTATACAGCGATAAATGACAGTGACGTAGTAAGCTATGTGCGTGGTGGTAATGTATTACCAAGACCAAAAGTTTGCCCACATGAAGTTTACGAAGTGATGAAAACTTGCTGGGAAATCGCACCTTTGGAAAGACCAGATTTCAAATCATTACAAGACACGATGACCGCGCTTCATGCTGGTGTGCCTGTTTAGTATCGACTGCAGTCCTGCAAATGTATGTTATGACTATATGTACATGACGTAATGGCATCACAATTTGCAAAAAAACCCAATCTAATTGAAGTTAATAACTTTGCAATGCAAGAGGGAAGTATTAGTGGGTATACTAAGCCTTGCTGTGCAGCAGTTGATGGTCAACCACGAAACCGACATTTATCAGAGATAAAGTAAAGATATGTTACCACTCTCATTATAAGAACGGTAGATTTCGTGTATTTGGAGGCAAACATTGTTTCCGAAGTTGACCACCCATCTGCTGTCTCAGGGCTGCAAATTACTGTCGGACATCGGACAATGTCCGACTAAATTTGGCAAATGTCCGAGCAAAAGTAATTTTGATCGGACATTGGTCCGATCACAAAAAAAATTGTCACATACATTTTTTTGCTGTGACAAAATCCGATTGCAAATTCACTGAATTTGCATTTTGCAATAAAATTTACGAGGCATTCTAGCATTTTACTTAACGCTGCACCAGAATGGCTATACATACTTGTCTCGTGACTTATATTATATCTTGTGACATATACATATATATGTCCGATCAAATGTAGCGATGTTGGTTTTTGTCCGACCAAATTCAAGTTATGTCCAACCAAAATTAAAAGTGATCGGACAAATGTCCTGTCAAGTCAAATATTTATTTGCAGCCCTGTGTCCAGTATCGTTTACTAAAAGTAAAACTCACCTATAATTCCACAGTATTATCTGTAAAAATTATTTACATAGATATAACATGGGAAGTATAAATCAATATAACTATCTATATTAGATAAATTGCACTGTGTAGAGAGGTTGTCTACAACTGAGAATATTTACAAGGGTGTATGAAATACTAAACTAATAATAGGTTGTGCTGAATTACCAGGACAGAATTTTGGATTGCTACACGGGAAGATTTCTGGCCATATAGGCTGGCAAGTGGAATTCAGTTGACAACATAAATTGTATAAAAATGTTTAAATTGCTTAATTAAAGAACTGCGGACAAATGGAAGTTCTAAATAACATTATTTATTTGCGGTTGTTATATACAATAGAAGCAAAATAACGTTGTGTAAAGTTGTAAAATCATTTGCCTGAATTTACTCCGTCTCAATATTTCAGTCTTGTCCTTTTCTTCCTTGCTATTCAATTCAATTCAAAGTTCTTTATATCAGTACAGAAAATGTCACACGATGAACTTCTCGACTGTCTTCGACAAAAAAAAGATTTAACGTTTGTGGTTTGTGCCGTTACCTACATCCAGTGTAATGTGTTTGGCTTGACCGCTGACAATTTATACGAAAGTGATGATAAAAAGTTTAGAGAGAGATCTCTGAGAGAGATATGTTCACTGGATGGACCTTTGCATTTTCCAAGTATATGAAACTCCATTAGCTGCATGATAAACTAACAAAGATGCATGAATGAAATAAAGCAAAGATTTAAGGTCCACCACTATTTAATAACACACATAAATATGGTATACAAGTTACGTCATCTTACACCGCCATGTTGAACGAATCTCACAACAAGACTTCCTTATTTGTAATTCAAATTGCATCCAACATGGTGAAAATTGCCTTTTATATTCATTCCTGGCGATTGCTTGCACCAGGTTGCAAACCACCTATACTGTAGATACAATCTATAATAAATATAATATATGCGGCATACACTGTATGCCCCGTCAGTCCATACAGTCTATGCCCTTAAGTCTATAATTTGTCCTCTTTATATCTGCTATTGAGGTTTTCTACTTGTCCACAAACCTACATTATCTGGAATAAAATTTAATGCGGTTTCTGATTATCAAAAACTGCTATATTGTAATGTGTATATAGTATTATAACACGACCAAGCGGCCGTAATGGTATTTTCATTCTGAAGACTCAAAAGGTTGGGAAACTCGATGGAATTATACCACTGAACTCGTAAACAATGTTGGTTTCCACTTATGGAAAAATATGCTCAAGATCAACCCAGTTCAATATATAGTAATGCTTGTACATGATATACAGTGTAAGGGTTTGTTATCAACAGGTTGCTATATTGGTTTGTTGGACAATGCACACGTGACAAAACAAGGATAATCAGTCGTGGTATTATACTTCCACGGAGTTTCCAAACCGTTTACTCCACTGACTGTGAAACAATGGTGATGGTAACCTATGACCGGATTAATCAAAATCCTTTATTCTAGCCCACCAACATGGCTACCGTGACGTCACATAAAATGGCCTTCCATCTATCATGATATTTTGGTAAATTCTAGCATGTCGTAATTTTTCGTCGCATGAAAGTTGTTAGCTTAACATTTCTACAATGTTAAAAAGAAACTCCATTGACGAGGGAGTACTGCTTGAAGGATTCACAGCATTGTGAATTGCAGGAACAAGTTCATTATCCAAGTTAGTTGCCATTTCATCAGGCAGAGGCGAGCCTTGAGAACCAATAATGTAGCCAACCTATACAACATTAAAGCAAAATTAAGGCGAATTAATCTTTCTCTCACGGGACCATACCCGCCATTTTGGGGGCACCGTCTTCCCACGTCAGAGAATGTAGACAAAACTAAACAATGTGGAAAAAATGATTTTTATTATTTAGCATAAAGGCTAGTTTCCACTCAGGAAAATTATCCGTGGATTGGAACGGACAAGAAAACTTTTCTTTGTCTTGTGAGCTCTGGGTTGGAACTAATGACTTTAAAATAAAGAAAAATTTTCTTGTCCGGTCCAATCCACGGATAATTTTCCTGAGTAGCAACTAGCCTTAATAGACACAACCACAGCTAAAAAATGTGTGGGGGGGGGGGGGCAACACTCTCTGACTTGAGAGAGGAAGTACCCCAAAATGACAGATAAGTCAAGAGTGAGAAAGGCTAAAACTGTATTTTTCTATACCTTTCATCATACGTACGATTGTGCGGTCGGCTATATATTTACACTACTGACCTGGGAATATAACTGGATTGAGTACCTATTTTGATAATATATAATATAGCGCAATCCCAATCCTAACCTTAATCTTTACCAGAAAAGACAAATTGCAAGGTAATAATACTTTTTGTTTGTGGAAACAACACGTAAATTTATTACTGCAAAGCTTTCGATCCGTAAGCCCGGATCTTCGTCAGTGCTAATAATATGTCATATTATTAGCACTGATGAAGATCCTGGGCTTACGTATCGAAAGCTTTGGGGTAATATATTTACGTGGTGTTTCCACAAATAAAAAGTATTATATGTTTTATCGCCATGCAATCCTACAAAGAACTTAAATTGCAAGGTGTAGATAGCCGATTCAAAACCTAATAATAGAGAGGTTAAGATACCCCAGTTTCGGTGTACGGGTACGAGTAGTGTCATCTTGTTTTACTGATGTCTGTAATTCCATCATACTTTTTCTGTTTTCTTGCAATAGACAATGATATAATGCGAAAAATGTGCACCTTAATTACGAGTAAAGGTACAGACATCGACGAAAATATTGCTAACCAAAATCATGCTACTCGTACACCGAAACTGGGGTATCTTAACCTCTCTAATACCAACCTTAATCCCAATGTTAATAATCCTAACCTTAATCCTTGTACCCATTTTATCAATTCAATGGCAAACAGGGTGAAAAAGGCGACCAGAAGCTCGAATGATAGAGATTATTTTGCCGGATACCAAATGGTACCGGATAGTAGTCTACCGGATACTGGTTGAAAAATGGTAACCAGATTCCGAATAATAACCAGATACTAATGGTGGTACTTGGACAATACTTCACTACTTTTTCCCATAATATAGTCCATTGTTGTAGTATGTGCACATTTTTCTGTGGCACAGGAGTTGGCGGTGGTGGACTTCTTATACTATACGGATACTTCTGAATGAGAATTTCGTATCATAAAATGATACTATATGCACTTACCATATCCGGACTGAGATTGACCCGTAATCCAATACGACGTCTCTCCATTTGATAGAGGTTAATAAGGTAAGGTCGTAGAGCTACAGTACAAGCCTTGGCAATATCTGCAGTTGTTTGTTTAAACTGAGCTGGTAGATTACGTGCGGATCCGGTATGTTCCAGGAAAAATAACTCAGTCCAACGTAGTCTAAAGATACTTGGCGTAGAGAAATCAAAGTGGGTGTTGATCTTGATATCCGATGTTGTTCCAAGTGTAAGACCATCAATCGGACTCAACACGCTGCAAAATGTTTAGTTTTAGTAGAGAAGCTGCATGTTTCTACGGAGAAGAGGTGCCCCGTTCGGGCCACCGTATCGTTTTTCACATAAATGCTACGCGTTTCCACGGAGAAGCTGCGGTGTTTCCACGGAAAAGCTGCGTGTTTCCACGGAAAAGATGTATATTTGTACCATGGATAATAAAATAAATGGATTGGAAACTTCTGACGTCATTGACTGCATCCTTGTTGAAAAACGTGACGTCACGCGTATTGCGAATGTTACCAAAGTTCTCGGCATTTTTGTTGTTTTGCTATATTTTCCACTTTAAAAGGGTGATCTTGAAGCGTAAACTGGTCTAATTGTTTTAAAAACATGCCTAAGCCACGACAAAGTATTCAAGGTAAATGTTTTTCGTCTTTGTTTTGTATTTTTTTACATTTGTAGCTACGAAATTGGCGTCACAAATTTTTGCGAAATTTGCGATGTATTTTTCACTGTTTAGTGCTTGAAATATTTGCTAAAATTGACTGGGAATACTTAGAGTTTTCATCGTAGAATGGCGTGGTTACATTTATTTGCTCTTTGACTAAAATGTTTAGCTGTATTATTGCTAAACATGCCGTTTTTGAGAATTTGGTTTTCAACTAGGTTGAGGCACCCAGCCACGCCATCAATCCCAGTAAAAACATTAGGTCACGTCAGCTAGTTTCCTATCCATTTATTTTATTATCCATGTTTGTACGGAGAAAAGGCTTTCCGTGACAGAACAACGGCAATATTCCACGGAGAAGTTTGATTTCCATGGAATGACAACGCGTTTGTACGGAGAAGGTGCATGTTTCTGCGGAGAAGGGTTGGCCCTTATGGGCCACCGTATCAATCAGCTAATCAGAAATGCCTGCTTACTGGGAAAACAAATCGCGAATCTGAAATTACCTTCACTGTACGCATGCTTTATTGGCTGAAACGTCTACACTAAGAAGACGCGTTAAATAAATCAGGTCAATACAGTAGGTCCTATTAAACGGTTTTATCTCTTATTTACATAACTGAGTATCAAAAGATAACATGCTGAGCAGTTTCAAACATGTTTGTCTTCATATAAAAAATTGCCAAGTGTGTCTTAATTTGCCTTAACTTGGCAGCGGTGTCATCCCGAAGTTATTTTTTTCTTCATGAACGATGAATGAAACTTCCAAAACCAAGATATTTTAGATTTGAAACAAAGTGTTGTTTATGAATAAAAGATTATAGCGCATCTCTTTCAACATTTAATCTTGCAAGAGTGGAAGTGAGGGGAGGACAAACCTAACCTACTGTAGACAACCTGTTCGCAGGCCAAGAAACACTAGATAGGCACACAAGCGACAGCAACGATAAATAATTATTTTAAAATTCTCGTAGCAAATATAGGCTCTCCGATAGAAAATGCGGCAGATCTTACCTTTGGGTGTCTAGATTTCTTTTAGAAACCCACTCAAATACGACTTGTTGTATTGCAACACCATCCGTATCAGGACATCCAGTATGAATAGTGAAGTCACTCATTTCACGCATAGCTTGCCTCATTTCTTCACTCATTTGCCTGATCATTTGAACCATTACTCCATCTGATAAAAAAATAAATATAAAATATAAACATCTTTTATAGAAATAAACATATTGTAGACTCATGTCTCGTGAAATATTGATAGATTTTCAGAGAAAAGGCTACCCTACTGTACCTTCAACAATACTGACTTTTGCTTTAACATCGGTTGTAGTTTTCAAGGCACCATTAAAAACAATGAAACTTGCAGCAGTTACTACAAAAAGACATGGTGTTACTGTATATTCATGCAATTATTACCATTAATAATACAAGAAAATACTTCTGTATATTGTAATTGGCAGTACCAAACGGTGCAAAATGTTGTAATCACAGAGCATGTACATATTTTGATGTTTCTATTTATAAACCATAAACCATGATCCAAATATAGCCAATGATTGGCATTTTATTAAATACCTTTCCGTTCTTGCCCTTCTAAATTGATAGACTGAGTTTTATAGCTTGTTCCTTCTTGTATACAGACTAAATGTGCGTCGGCAACATTACTGAACGTCGCTTCAAATGCCATCACGAACTCATCTGTTGCATTCAGGACTTTTAAAACCTGCAAAAAAACGTATAATCAGAAAGAAGTAATAATAACAGTTACGTTATAAAGGTTCAT
Organism: Paramuricea clavata; assembly: GCA_902702795.2. Classification (NCBI taxonomy): domain Eukaryota; kingdom Metazoa; phylum Cnidaria; class Anthozoa; order Malacalcyonacea; family Plexauridae; genus Paramuricea; species Paramuricea clavata. Next base: position 44,686 of record CACRXK020000317.1, read on the forward strand.
CGGCGATGAAATTTAAAGCTGTGATGCTAGTTTATGACTAATGCCACGTTTACTTTCACACTCCAAAGCCTTCTATCCGCGTATGTCCGCAAACAGTGCCGCCGAGGGGAGGGGGATAAGGGGGAGATTTTGCCCAGGACCCAAAGGGACGAAGGCCCTTAAATTTTCTTGATGCAAGTTATCCGAGCTGCGTCAGTGCCGGATAACATGCAATACACTGTAAAACACCGCTTCTCCTGTTTTACAATTATGACGTCATACGCCCCTGGAAAAATTTTGCCCCGCGCAACCTTTCGCCGGCCCTGCCTGCAAATAATATTATTTGATCAAATTAATTTTGTAAATCAATATTGCCACACTTTGGCGACATACCCAGTGGACGCAACAACAGTGTGTACTAATTACTTACTTCGTCATAACGATTTTGTGGCAGTTGTATGACAACTTTCTTATCCTCCAAATGAACATGCATTCCAGTCACTCGAGGTAATGTGTACTGAAAATTCTTGAAATCCTGAAAACAATCAGTAGAACATTTGCCGTAAGTTGCAAATTAATATTGAACTAAAGAACTGCGTTCACAGTGTCGTACGGTATATATGCATCGAATCCAGTCATGTAGATCAGGTTTACATAAACAACAGGAATATGGCATGTCTGTAATCATTTTAATAGAATGGGGCTGGGACTAATAGGTGGGAGACCTATGGAAATAAATTAATGGTCACTTTAATTCACAAAATGGTATTGAATGTTGGAGGGTTAGGCAGCGTTTACACTGTACCGTTTTCGTAGCGTTCTCGTATTGTTCGAGAGAACTAGACTATTGTCTTGCGTTCCCTTGAGGATTAAGAACAATACGAGAACGCTACGAAAACGGTACAGTGTAAACGCTGCCTTAATGTACAGTACATGGAAATCCCAGGTGTCAATTTTGTACATTTTTAGACCTACATGTAATCAGGAGCAGTTGCGAAAAATGCAACTATAGCCTATCTGGCAAGAGTTGAACCAGCGGTCCTGCGATTCTGGCGGCGTGCCCTAACCAACTGAACTACGAAGTCCAGTTGTTGAGCTCTAACCGCAAGACCATGTAATTGTATCAAGGTGATGCCAGTTTACGTAAGGTGTATGGGGGTTTAGGCATCTCATTCGGTAGAAGTACAAATCTTTAGTTCTATCAAGTGAGAAACCTACAATCCTGATATTTTCCCATACACCTCACATTGGCATCACCTTTTATATAACACTTGCTTTCCAAATTAATCTACTTACAGCAAGAAGATCCATAATCGTATGACCAATTTCACCGTACAAGGGTTCTCGATCTCTAACACTCCACAATGGACAGGGATAGTCTATAATCAACAGATTCATTCAATATATTGGCGAAAGGGTCACTCCCCTCCTTCCCCTCTACCGTTTATAACACACTCACATCTATATTCAGCCCCAAGACGTAGAATAAGTCTGATTGGGAAGAGCTGGACCCAAGAAACTTCTTCTCTTTGAATCAGTATGCCAAAAATATGAGGACCAGATGGCAGCAATAAATTGTCTAAACACTAAGAAAAGGAAAAACAGTACTTTGAATATAGTTTCTGCCATTCAAAAGCGAAAGGAAACGTAAAATACTTTGAATCAGACCCAATGTCATCAGTGGACCTGTACCGGAGAATGTCTAGACCTGCAGGTGGTCCCGCTACGCACCCAGCATCATCCAACGTATACTCTAGCTAAATGGTCAACAGACAGCATTTCAGCGACGTTACCAACGATATTCGAACACTAGAGGAGGGTTCAGGAGCACCCGTCTTCCCTCCCTCCAAAAAGTACTGAAATGTAGTGTCTCTAAAATGCGATCCCCTATATTAGGAGTGTTATGGGGAATAGGCGTGTTAACATTATGGTTCAGTATAATGGCAAATACAACACTTATACTCAAAATGGTAGGTAATACAGGAAACATCGCATGCGAAACATTAATAGTTAACCTAGGATAGGATTTACCAGTACACTAGTACAGTATATTTAGGTATAAATACGAGTCGTCAGCTTTCCTCTTAATATACTATTGATAATATCCCTAGGTAGCGCTCGATAGCATATACTTAATCTGTAGTGTTTTACTGTACTTTACCTGGAAGGAAGACTTGACGTAAAGAAATCCAGCATTTCTTAATGATCCCAAAAATGGCTGTCCAAATATCGTATATCCTAGATCTGTTACTCTGTGACCTATATTTAAACATTGTGCATTAGTGTATCAGCTAAGGATGGTAAATTTGTTAATAGTCCTGTTAACAAGGGCAGCTCAGCTAAGCAAGGAAACTTCTAAATTATACTATAATTACTGTGCACACGGCTACCCTACCTGTTGTACTACAAACAGAACCATTTGCCTGCTCCCCCCGGATTGTTTACTCTATTGATCGGTCACTCGCTTGAAATTTGCGTCCTCAGAACAGTATTAGAGGTCATATGACCTCTGCACTAAAATGGGGGCTAAACATTCTGACTATAGTCCATGGGAACATTGCAGAATTCGTTAACTTGTCGAGTCTCTTCAGGCCTTAAAATATCTTTTACAGGGCAGTCTGACAAAATGTCCGATGACTTTGAGTTTGGGTCGGACATATGTCCGATGACCTTCAGTTCATTTTAGGTCGGAAATAAGTTTGAATGACGTAAATTAACATCAGCATAATGTATTCATTCTGAACTAAATGTTGTGAAGATATTAAATAATTTGTGTCATTCATACTTACATATTTCCAAGCCAAAATTAACTTGCTTGCCATTGATAGCAGTACGACTTCGATAACTTGAGCCTATTTTCCACCTCACCATTTCACTCGCCGCCCCGCAACATTTTCGGTTCATTTTTGGTTCATTTTTATACAAACTCTGGTTCCGGACAAGGGTACATTTTGGTTTACGTGCGTGGAGAAAGCGTAAGACAAAGCTACAGTTTGGTCGGACACCAATACACTAGGGTCAGACAAACAATAAACTTCAGTTTCACTTAGGTCGGACAGAATGTCCGGTGGTTTCCTCTCTACGTCGGACAATTTGATGAATGGGTCGAACAATGTCCGTGACCGACCGATATTTTAAGGCCTGGTCTCTTCAACTCTACTTAATGTATGTCATACTGTACTGTCTGTACTGTATATATCATCTACAGTATACAGTACCTTGCTTAGCATATTTAAAAGCTGTATTAAAGTGAGACAGAACATCTTGTGGAATTGACGATTCTTTAGGCACACACTCCAAAAGTATAACCTATAAGAAAAATGTCAGAATATGAAAATCACTAGTCTGCTCGCAGCCCCCACCCCAAAATTTGAAACGGACAATATTTAACATTAATTATACTTTAAAGTGTGTAAATCACACGAAAGAATTTTTAACACTATTAATATATAAAACTTTGCATTCCCCGATTTTTCATGTCTTGTTTTATTCTTGAAATCTTTTGACTGAAAATAACAAGTTGTCCGCCATCCAACAATCCAAGATGGTTTCGGTTAGAATAAAAAACTAGGCAAGATAAGCTGTAAAAAATTTATATTATCCGGTATCTTTTTAATATTTATATACAATGTACTTTAACGTACTGACGGCAAAACAAAACCATTACGGGTTGAACATTTATTTAAAGCAGTATGGGTAATTCATGAAATAGAATCTTACTAAACCTACAACAGTCAGAATTTGCTTCTTATATTCATTTTATATTTATGTAGTGATACAGTATGTCCGTACTGGTGTCAAAATATAGCTATAAATGCCCATAAGAGTCTCTATAATAACCCACTGTAATGCCTGTGGAAATATTAGCATATGTTGGCCTTATGGTTGGTCGCGATCGTAAGCATACATGTAACTGGAAACGCGTATATAGCAGGTGCACGCCCTGAAATTTAGAAACACTATAGCTCCCGACACCTTAAATCCTAGCTACAGTGTAAAACCCTGAAGATAGACCAGTGAGTTAGGTAATTTACTGTATGTGTTTAAGGAAGAAAGACATGATGTAATAATGCAACGTGACTGCGCCAGATCCTTACCATATCTTCTTGATCAGCAGCTTGCATTCCTTCACTGCTAAAACACCAACATTTTCTCTTGACACAACAGTTTACTGAAATACGACATTTCATAGTATAAGCGGAATTTCAAGAAAATAAGAGACTCTCTATCACAATATCATTGAAAATATACTTTAGGTTACGAAACTAACGACTGGTTGCTCCATAACCGGGTTGCTCTATTACCTGCAAGGGGGCCTATAGTTTCATTTTTCGCAACTGTTCCTAGTTAAGTCTAATAAAATGTATAAAAGTGACACTCGAAATTTTCATCTACAAACCTTTCTATACACTTATATATCGAGTGTAGATGCCCAAAATCTGATACAGTTAAAAGATTCTTCATTGAATAGTTCGCTGTCACAAGAAAATTTACTTACATTTAACAATCTTGACTTTAACGACTAAATGTTTATTCAAAAGGAACATCACCGTTTCTTTTCGTTCTACAATAAAAGCAAGCAAATTAGACACTCAATTCGCTGTGCTATAGTATATGGCTAATTCTGACAACGGTCAAGGGCGAATCTAAGCCTCGTCTGCAAGGAGGGGTGCAGGTTTTCCATGGGGTGGTGCCAGTGAACTCTTTGCAAATTGGAACGATAACTTCTAGTCTCCTATATATGATAAAGCCTATGATTCGCTGAAGCCAAAATATTTTTCTCAAAAGAGTTTTGAGCTGAAATACTTGATCCCAAACGTTGGGCAATATATCAAACTGAAGCTATTGAAAATTGCTATTTGGTGTGGAAATTTCAAGACTTCAGTGAAAAGCAAAATAATTTAAAAATACAAAAACAACTGCCATTCGGCAAAACAACGGCAATTATTTTTGTAGTTTTTTAAATATTTCCTTTTAGTCAAAGTCGTGAAATTTCTACACCAAATAGCGTTTTTCAATAGCTTCAGTTTCATATAAAGCATCAAAAACTCAGAAAAACTCAAAACTCAGAAAAACTAAAATGCATTGGCTTCAATCCCCCTGAGTTATCGTTCCAGTTTACATAGAGTTCACTGGGTGGTGCATGAGGGAGCCTTACTGCCCACTCTCCTCTGCAATCTGCGACGCTACTACCCCAACATTACCATTATTTGAAATCTGCATGTTCCCCGCTCTGTTACGTTTTACATTATATTTTGTTTATAAAGTTTATATCGACTTTTTATCACCAATGTGTGACTAGACAGCTGCTGTAGTTAAAGCACAGTATAATTGAAAATATGGCTTAAAACAATCTTGACATGTTTACATATTTAACCATGATATTTACAGTAACTAAAGCATTTTCTCTTGAGTTCACAAATCAATTAAATCATTTCAAGAAATCAACACGCGCTAACAGTAGAATAAAAGAAAAAAACCGTTTTACTTTTTTGAACTTCTACTAACTGTTTTGTGTTTTACTAACAGTAGAAGTTCCGTTAATCGCTAATCGCTATTCGAAAAGTCGAACATGTATGGTCAAGTAGATTTTTTAGGGTGGTGCCGGACTTCTCTAGGGGGGGGGGGTATGTTAGACACCACTAGGTGGGGTGCGCACCCCCCTGCACCCCCATGGTAGATCCGCCCAAAGGTCAATAATAATTAGCACAGTCATTTTGCTAGTTAACATATCGGTATATTGATATATTCTCGATGGAGAATACAGCGAAGATAATCTAAACTGGCCATACATTGCTATAACATTGAACACTATAACATATATTAAAACTGATTAAAAGTATGCAATTTGTGGGCTTGGGTATATGATGCAACTACGCCTGAAAAATAAAGATTGCTTTAACGTTCCCTCATGTAGTTTTCTTATCTTTCCTCAATTTTAAGGTAGCTGCATCAGACATTTCTATTTATTAAGAAATGAAAAACTGTAGTTTCATATTATACTGATACTGCAGAGAACAACGAAATATTCGTATTCTTATAACTCGCATTTTTTGTTTTCTAGACCACCGTAGCTTTCGTTACCTTATATACACTGGCGCCAACATCAATATTTTACTATATATGTACTTACTTTTCAAAAGGTACAAAAGGTCTTGGTGGTTTGGTGAATCATCAATTTTTAAACCTAGAAACACAAACAAATGTTAGTGGTGCAAAATAGCCCATGGAGCGAATATAGACTTGCCGATTTTTGTATAAACATCTATTTAATAATAATATTTCGTTCTTATATTGTGCGTCTTCAATAAATCTCCCGAGGTGCTTTACATTCTCCAGTCTACTATATTTGAATAATTTAACTGTTAGGGTTTTATTTGTACATGATTTACTTGTAAAATACGTTTTGTATATATAACACGTACTTTAGAAGTAAATTATTTACAAATAAAACCCTATAAAAGGTAAATTATTCAAATATAGTCAGTAATTATAGATTTAGATTAGATAAAATCAGCACTGGTTATATGTGATCTCTTTTCCCATCGATAAGGTGACAATCCGTGCTGCTGCATTTTGTTTACTTTCTGGATTCGCTCTAGGAGGGTACTTGATAGTCCAATAAGTCCATACAACAATGCGTTTCCAAAATCCAATCGAGATGTAACCAGCGCATGTCCAAACAATGCATTTCCAAAACCCAATGGAGATGTATATAACCAGCGTCACGAGTAACTTAAGTCCGGTACTGTAAATAGTTTTTCATTACTCCTTTTACTAGATCATGTGCGTTTATACATGTATATTGGTACACGTGCCACGTGGAAATTATAGCCTAGATGGCCACATTAATAAAGTTTTCTATCTACTCTAAATCTATTCTAAACCATAACAATACTAAAGATTGTTTTGTACCTTCATCAGTCTTTTTTAATAACGGTGGCAAAGGAATAGTTGAAGTCACTGGAATGTCAGCACTGGATAAACTAGAACTACTAGAACATGTTGATGGTCTAAACTGCGTCACTTGTGATGTAGACTCAGTCATAGCATCTTCTGTAAACACTGGAACAACGGAGGCCATCTCGACAGGCATGGGAGTTTGAACTTCAGTTTCTTCGTAATCAGGTGGTTGTTCAGTTTGAGAGACAACATCTTCCACGTTTTGTTCAACTGGAATGTCACCTGGAGAAGAGAAAAAATAGAGTATATATATATGAGTACAAGTGACGACGAATGGAAAACTTTTTCTTGTACTTGGCAGCCTAAAAAGACATTTCGACGTTTCCAGTGAAGTATAATAAATATATAGGCAAAACTTTAATGCCTTTGAGACGAGAAAATCTGTATGGACAAAGAAGAATAAGAAAATAGACTTTATTGTTACACATTGTAGTCACCATGTGTCTTCTGCCAGTATAGCTTATAGTTAAATATGGAAATCACGCAACCAACACATAACACAGTTATCTGCTAGTAGAGATTTACGTATACGAATAAAAACAAGAAAGAACAACATGAACAAACGGCGTTTTAGTGAATGTTTTTTTATGCAAAAAGCAGACTTTTTGACATTTTTATCGGAACTCCAAATGAGTTTTCTCTTATTTTTATGCTGTTATTGTGATATTTTAAATCGTTTGCATTGCTTTTTTTGAGGACCAAACGTTGTCTTGTGCGACAAATCATTGTATGTTTGCCGAAAGAGTTATTATTTATTAATGAAAATGCAATGTATAATAAAATAGTTATTGAAATTGTTATCAAATTCCTGCTGGTGGTCATTCTATGGGCCGAGTAGATCAATAAATCTGGAAAAGATTTTTGTAATCCGTCGTACACTTAAACCATCCTTTGAGAATCCTTGCTTCTTTTATCTGATTCTTACTGGAAATGTACGAAACAAGGTATTTTTATCATTATTTGTTGATTTTGTATAAAATATAAGCAATAACAGAAGCCCGCGATATCATGGTGCGACACTAATCCTTTAAGGCTAGTAGCGTAACGCTGCTAAGTTCCAGAAGAAGTGCCTTCGCTGGAAACTTTGTTCTTATGTTTCAGATAACCTAACCTAACTATAAGATAGACATCCTTTGTAAACAAAATGTAAAGAAAATGATAGAATTCAACAACATTTTTTAAAAACTCTCTTTGGCAAAGCATAAATTACCTGGTGGTTCAGGCTGATCATGAGGATTAAGATAAAGATACATCCCTGCTTCATCATTGTCGGATATTGAAGTAGGTTGATTGGCTAAAGCTGCCTGTCCTGGATTGTAAAAATAAACAAGAGAGAAGTGAGCAATACAGAAACTACAGTGGTTTTTAGTTAGTTTTGAATAAGTAAAGAACTTACGCTGTAAAAGAATATTCGCACATGCTTGACAAACTCGCGCTAATTTGTCCTCCAGGTACTGAAGATTGAACTTCAAATTGCAACAGGATGAACAATATATCTAAAAATATAAAGTCATTAAAAGGGTTCTGGTGTTTCAACATACTGTATAGTGATGTTTCACTGCAATTAATACTTTTAAACTTGTATTTACAATACAGTTTTTTTTTCTTCTCCTGAGATCGGTTTTGGTCGTTTAACTGGGGTTAAATTTGCCTCTTTAATGAGGCAAACATTTTTGTTTGTCATTGTCTTCGTCCTTGCCGTTTTTATTTCACGTCGTCGTCGTGATTGTTGTTGCCGTTGTTGTTGTTGTTGTTGTTGTTGTTGTTGTTGCTCCTGCTGTTGCTCTTGCTGTCGTTGTTGTTGTTGCTGTCGTTGTTGTTGTTGCTGTTGTTGTTGTTGCTACTGCTGTTGCTCTTGCTGTTGCTCTTGCTATCGTTGTTGTTGTTGTTGTTGTTGTTGTTGTTGTTGTTGTTGTTGTTGTTGTTGTTGTTGATGCTGTTGTTGTTGTTGCTACTGCTGTTGCTCTTGCTGTTGCTCTTGCTATCGTTGTTGTTGTGGTCGTCGTTGTTGTTGTTGTTGTTGTTGTTGTTGTTGTTGTTGTTGTTGTTGTTGTTGTTGTTGTTGTTGTTGTTGTTGTTGTTGTTGCTGCTGCTGCTGTTGTTGTTTTAGCAGTTGTTGTTTCGTACATTTGGTGTATTAGAACTAAAAAGAAATATACCTTTCCACAAGCTCGACAATGATGGCGTCGTTTGACCACAGTAAATTTACACTGACAGCTCATACATCTGTTGACATCGGTATCGGGCAGCCATGGAGGTGCGGTGTAACCAAGCTGGAATGGTTGTTCAGATTCGAGTACTTCGTAACTATTTCCCATGGGAGAAAGTTCATCTGATGCTTCAGTTACAGCATCTTGAGCCACAGGAATGGTTTCTGCTGGTGTCTCTTGTCTGCCGTTCATCTCGTCAATATTTTGACCATTATTTGTCTCAAGAGTATTATTTTCATTATTTACATAGACTGGAGTATTTACATTATTTATTATGTCTCTTGCCAACTCAGAATTCCCAAAATGGTCTTGCAAGAAGAGAAGGGAGGGTTCGCCTTCTTCACTTAAATTAGGAATATTAGAAATAGCAGCATGCGTAATATCGTCAGAGGTTGCATTGTATTCATCAGTTCTAGTATCAATATCGCAGGGGTTTATCCCTGGGACGCCCGTTGAGACCTCCGTTTTATTTAGAGGAACGGTTTCTCGATCCATCAGTGTTTGGTTTGTAGAAGTTCTTTGAATGTTTTCATCAGAAAAAACATGGTCTGATCTTTCTACATTGAAACCGTTTCCTTTGTAGTCCTCTTCAAGCAAACTTTGATTAATTGAATGTCCTTTGGTACTTTCTGCAGGGAATCCAACTGCACTAGCGCTGCCTATCAACGAGGCTGGAATTTCTGGTTTCGTGTCCTCAGTTGTTAGGTCTATAAGCGAATTTTCAGTATCACTATATGATGAAGCATATGGAGGCATGTTTATAAGATTACTGCCAGAAGCGTGAACATTATCACATACAGCTGATAATTCTTCACCAGATTCCTTATTCAATATGTTTTTGTCACTCGTATTGTCAGGCAATGTCTGACCACAATTCGAGTTTGGTCTATGACAGTTATCAATAGGATTGTTGATATCCAATAATAAAAGATCCTGGTGTAAACTGTTCGGTAAATTGACACTATAAGAGCCCATATCACTCAGTAAATCGTTTTGATAAGTCCTTGTATTCGTGATACCATTGGTAATATCAGGCGGGGGTATATCTGGCTGCGACCCAACGTCACCCAACAAATCTACTCCATTTAAAATAGAAGATTTAGAAGACACCTCTACATCTGTAAGGTCCACCAAGTTACCCACAAGAGAACTTGGGAGATTTCGCGAATCTCTGTGCTTCTGCTCGATGTTATGTCCAGATTGACCATTCGATTTAGAGTTGGTATTAGCTGACAAGCTGCTATCACATTTAGTAACATCGGTAGACAACAAGTCAATGTTCACGTTGTTAGCATGCGTAGAATCAGAACCTGTGTTAGAAAGTAAATCATTCTGAATTTCTTTACTGAAAGATGTGCCAGGGTTGGTGTTAGATACTAAACCATTGACTTGGAATGTCTTTGAGCTTCCAAAGCCAGATATTGCAGATGTATCACAGTCATCTGTCAAGCGACCGCCATCTGGGTTACCTTGATTGTTTCCTGAAGATTGTCTTTGATTCGTCACTATGTTGAAAAAGAAGCAGAATTGATACTTAGTGTTGTAAATAGGGTTAGCAGGAATATGTTTACACCACGTACAGAATATAATTATTATTACATTCAATGAAGTTTTGTAGGGGATCATGTGAAGACGCCCAAGGCACAAATACAGAATTTCCCATTTCAATGATTTGCGATTCGTAACTCATTCACAGGAAATGATATTCACACGACAATTTGATACAATCGTAGCTCATATACCAGAATATTTAACCCTATCAAATTATCTATCACTCATTAGATAGTCGTTCTAGTAGTTCCATACACTGTCCATGAAATTCACACCACTTTTGCATGCTAAAGCTACAGTACATTTAAACAATAGTGTAGTTCGTATTGGGCAATGTTGCTTAGGAAGTTTGACTACGAATAAATAATTGCTGTATTATGTCTTTGTTGCATTGTCACCACCAGGTACGGTGCGGAGTCAATGTTAGCCCCCAGGATAGCTGAATAGCCGCGCACAATGTCCAGGCCATTCATTGCATGGCTCGTTTGTTAAATTCTCTGCTTCGAACTGTGTCATGAGGGGATTATATACGTTCAGTATACAGTACATTGTTCTGTTAAACTAATGATTGGCAGTGTGATCTGATCAAAACCAACGTTCCCGTTCGACTTCGAAACGCATTAATGAAGCCAGTTTTTTAAATCAATCGACGACATTCAGACTATAGTGCCGGGAAAAAAGTTGATTGAGTTGAGTTAGAAACCTGGGGTAAATATTCAGAAACCAGGCCAAGTATAAAAAATATATACCGCATGCCGTTTGGCGGCTACAGTGGCATTTGGCGGCTACAGTGGCTACGCTCCCTGGATTCTTCCCTATTTCTACCCTGTTGAAGTTAACTCAATCTTCTGCACGAGAAAGTACTTACAAAATTCCCTAATCGGCAGTATTATCTTTATTTGTTTTATACAGCTATTTCAATTAAGGTTGTCTCCGAGCAAAGTGGAATAGTTGAATGAATCGCTTAAAAATTCGTTAATTTTTTAGCCTATCCCAGCATGTATACCATATTTGACGTTAGCCTTTATTATGAGATGCAAATAGATAATATACTGTAAATAGATTTAAAAGACACTTCACATTTACCCAAAGGTGAGGAATCGTGTTCTTCAAAGTCATCCAGCAGTTTGTCCAAGTCAACAGGAATAAATGCATCACTCATCTTTCCTGTTGTAAAAGATTGAGAAGTATGATAAGGCACTGCATGTTATAATGTTCAGGCGGCTGTGGAGAAATTTGAAAGGAGAGATCAACGAGTAAAAACTTGCCATATAAAAAATACAAGATTGCACTCAAAAGAACTGAAACGCTACCTCGAAAACAAAGTTGAAGCCGAATTTTGGAAGACAAATCCAATTCTCATTTGTACATATAGATAGCTGTCACGTGTTCTGATAAAAATCAGAAAGTAGACATTGACCGTCATGTTATAGGTACATAGACCAACAACACCAAGTCTATAGACACATCATTACAATTCTTTCTCACGCTGGTGTTGGTGGGCATTCGATCGTAATTCGGAAATGGCCTATTGTCTCATTACAGTATGGTGACGATGGTATTTCGAAATCCACTAAACATCACAGGATGCGAACACTGAGTATTTGTACAAAATACAGAAAAAATAGAAAACAACGGCGAAATCACTCCAACATATCGATAAGATGCAATATATACAATATAGAGAAGTGGATTTCTAACTTGAGCAGTTCTTTTAGACCGCCAGTGTATACGATACTGGTATTATTGCATGTGTGAGCACTGGGGACGCTGGGAGTAGAACTAACGGTATGATAAATATGAAAGCAACAATGTGGAAGCAAATCATGGTAAAAATATAAAATTTAATTAGGTTAAGTTAATAGTAAGTTAACCACGTGCGTTTTGGAGTGTTGGTGCGAGCTGTCAGCGAAGTCGGATTGTTCAGGGCGTGATCAAGTCATTAGGGAGTTTACGATCTACGACGCGGTCTAAATTTCAACTCAAGAATGAGCGCTAGGTAATTTGATCACTGCATGTATTAAAAATATTTGACGCTTTTTCAATTAACCTTACAAACTGCTACGTTCGGCTAAAGCGATGCAATGTTTGCTGTAACACCTCTTGGATTGCATTAAGCCTTCACGTCGCCTGTAAGACGTAATAATCTTGTTTAACGTTGTGTTGAGAATGACAACGCGGTTGAGAATACCCCTGGGACCACGAATTATTCACTGTTTTTGTCTCGCATGACAAATTTCTTTGTTTTGAAAGCGCGTCGTCGAGCCGGCGTGTCGTAGATCGTAAACTCCCCGAGGCTGCTCCATTTACTGTTCGGAGTACTCCGGATTTTCGGAACACTAATTAAATCGAACCAATAATGGTCACATGACTGTTCTGACAGTCACATGACAGTTCTGGCTGCCCATACTTTTGAGTAGGGGCAGTCAGAATAGTGATGTGACCGTTTTCGGTTCGATTCAATTAGTGTTTCGAAAATCCGGAATACTCCGAACAGTAAATGGAGCAGCCTCCCTAATATTCTGCCAAGCACGCGAAGTGTACTCCACAGCGCTCTACATGCAGCGTGTCTCAAAAAAGTGAACCCTTTTAAATTCAAATTAGCTATAACGTATTGTAGTCATTTGATAGCTCTGATTGCTTTGAATTAATGGTTGGGTAAGAACACAAGGAATACTGTATTTCTTTTAAATTTTCTAATTTTTATTTCTTTGAGTTTTGTCCCATGAGTACAAGACCTTGTGCTCTTACCCAATCATTAATTCAAAGCAATTAGAGCTGTTGAATTACTACAATACGTTATAGCTAATTTGAATTCGAAAGGGTTCACTTTTTTTTAGTCAAGGCCGTTTTCCATTAACGTTCGCTTTGCCCGCGCGGGCGAAGCGTTCATTGTTTTTTGACGCCCGTCACGTCCACATGAGCAGATTTTCAAAGCCCGCTCCGCCCGCGGGGGCAAAGCGACTGCAATGGAAACCGGCCTTTAAATCCATACCATAATTGGTTCAGATAGATGTCAGTGTTCAGACGTAAGCCTGGATCACACGAGGATGAGAGTACATGAGAGTACTGAGAGATGGCAGTCACGCGACATTCGTTAGCTGTTGTAATGCTTTCCCAATACTATCGTGTATTCTATATCAAGTGCCTATGACACGAAATTTCACCCCAAATGTTTATGATTGCATTGTAAAGATCACTTAAAATGGCTTAATAATTTCATTTATAGAATTTTGGTAACTTGATTCCTTTGCAAGATATTCAACTTTGTTTCATATGCAAATATCACAGGTGTGACATCACATCGCATAATAACATTTTGAAAACGCAATATTTTACCTTGATAAAATATTTTTACAAACAAATACAGAGGGTTAATTACCAGTTATGAAATTAATACATATACAAGGGTAATTTTTAAGTTTTTTAGATACGTATTCGTCAAGAAAACTATACTTTTCTGAGAACTCATTATGTAATGTGATGTCACACCGGTGATATTTGCATATAAAACAAAGTTGAATATCTTAAAAAGGGAGCAAGTTACCAAAATTCTATAAAAGAAATTATTAAGTCATTTTAAGTGATCTTTACAATGCAACGATAAACCTTTGGGGTGAAATTTCGTGTCATAGGCACTTTAAGTAAAACATAGTTGGAATACTCATCATACCTTTATTTTGTTACTCGAGAGCTGGAAATGTCCCCCACAACACTGCGTGATTGTCAACTCTTATCAACTTACATTCTCGTTTGACCGGGGCTTTACCACCGAGTAGAGACATACAGTACAGAGACGTAACTAGTGTACCCACTTTTTTGTGCGCATGCTCGGCAAGTTACTAGATGCATGCATCTGATTGGATGACGACCTGATGATGACTCACTTTAAACTTGCTGAGCACGCGCAGTTGATATTTTTCGCACGGTCGCCTGAAAAGTGGGTACATGATAACGTAATTTCCCGCAGTGTTTACAATGGTCAGTTACGTCTCTGTATGTCTCTACTCTGTGGCCTTGCTAATAATTGATAATTGACAATGACATGTGATGATATGGGGGAAAGAATACACCAGAGTGAAAGTGTTAAAAATTCATAAACCGAATATGGTATGTATAAGGGAAGAATTGTCAGGGGCAATTTGGAAAGGATGCGGATGAAAGTGCAAAATTGTATAGCAGTATGACTGTTTGTTTGCAAGGTATGTTAAATGAACGAGTGGAAGAGAGGATAGTCACGTGCATGTACACAAAAAGTATTGGTTTTGGAAATAGCAAGTGATTAGAAAAAGTTGCAAACAATTGTTAGCAGACATTGTGTATATTTGTTGAACAGTCTGCAGTAGTGTAGGTACTGTAGTGGCAATAATAAAGCTTTGAAATCATAGGGATGCAACTACCTGAAAAAATACAAGGGGAACTCCTTCGTCTACTAACTTCCTGATCATGGACGTACCGGGCGGGGGGGGGGGCAGGGGCAGCCCCCCCCCCCCCGTTTTTTGTGCAAACAAAGCCAGTCGGGCAATATTCGCTCCACAGTCGGGCAATATTGGCTTATTATAAAAATAAATGGGACAAATTCTGTCAATTTTGTGGTCAATTCAAGGGAGCACAGCAGTATTGTTTTCGAGACTTTCGTACCTGTATATGGCTGTAAAATCTCTGAATAGGTAGTCTTTGTCTTCTTTGGTTCGCTAATTTGCATATAAACACTAAAACACTGTTTTTAAATTCGTAAACAAGCCAATAATTTCTTTATATTTTCGTATTTTTACATGGTCGTCCGCTGTACATTGTATCGCATGTAACGGTTTTGTAAATACGCGCGAAACCTACAATAAGAAATAGAGGGGAGTGAAACTGTGGGCACATCCGGTAAAATCTTTCGACAGACCACAGGCGGCCCAATCTCGCAAGGGTCAGTATAGACTTTATATAGTATGAATGTATATTATATTAATGTATATTATAGTAAAAATATGTCGTAAAATATAAATTTTAAAATGAAATTGACTTGCCTGTTTGATAGTGTGTGTTCTCCTTTTATTCCTCCTTTGTTGGACTAATATTTTCCAAGACTTTGTACTCGATGTTACTAGTATACATGAAACATGATAAAGGCTAACGATTCCCGATCGTCGATACGACGGCACGGCACTTCGAATCGAAAATTTTCACACTCAAATCGCTTTATTCTCCAAACAAATTCGCCAGCATGTACAACAAATGCCGTTCTTCAAAAATACAGAGGTACTTCGGCGAGATGTACAAGTTTTGGACCATATTTTAACAATGGAAATCAAAACCCATTTTATCTTGAACTTACCCGGACCGAAAATTACTACGGCGAACGTCTGCGCAACCAGGCCTCCTTTACCGTTGGATTTACACGGGGGGAAGCAGATATTTCCGGTAACAGCCAGCCAATCGCGGCCGCGTAGCGACTGTTTACATTATTTGAAATTTGATATTCAAAATAAAAACTCCTTCGATCGGATACTGTATAAAACTCGAGATGTTGTCTTAGAAAAGAAAATTAAACGACGGAGATTGAAGAAATTTAAGGAAGAAGTAATATACAGCGGCTCTTTGTTGGAAAGTATGGTAGAATATGATACTTTAATTCGAAATATTATCGTGAATATATTAGTGGCATCCTCCCCCCCTGTAAATCCAACGGTAAAGGAGGCCTGGTTGCGCAGACGTTCGCCGTAGTAATTTTCGGTCCGGGTAAGTTTAATATAAAATGGGTTTTGATTTCCATTGTTAAAATATGGTCCAAAACTTGTACATCTCGCCGAAATATCTCTGTATTTTCGAAGAACGGCATTTGTTGTACATGCTGGCGAATTTGTTTGGAGAATGAAGCGATTTGAGTGTGAAAATTTTCGATTCGAAGTGCCGTGCCGTCGTATCGACGATCGGGAATCGTTAGCCTTTATCATGTTTCATGTATACTAGTAACATCGAGTACAAAGTCTTGGAAAATATTAGTCCAACAAAGGAGGAATAAAATGAGAACACACACTATCAAATAGGCAAGTCAATTTCATTTTACAATTTATATTTTACGACATATTTTTACTATAATATACATTAATATAATATACATTCATACTATATAAAGTCTATACTGACCCTTGCGAGATTGGGCCGCCTGTGGACAGACGCTGTAGCAAATTGCTAGGCACAGCAACCGTTGCTAGGCACAGGCCACTGCTAGATATAATTATGGAATTATGCAATCTTGGCTTCAGTTCACATGTTTTTAACGTGAGTTGATCCATAGTTAATCCAAACTGTGGTTGATCGTATAGTATGCCATATATTTGTCTTTTTTAAATCATATTTCAGTACATTAATATACTAAACAGGCTAAACATTTTCGACATTTCGTCATGATTTTGTTATATTTTGTGTTATTTTATAACATTAAAGCCATTTTCAAATATTCTAATGTGAAATTATCCATATAAAACCAGCATACAATAAACTAAAATGGGAATAATTCGGTATTTAATACGTTATACGTAAAAATCGCAATTCACAGTTTGATAAATAGTGACAAAATTTATATTATTACCACTCTCAAACATGCCATGGGCAATATTCTCGAAGTAGAAGCATGATATAATACATTTAAAAAGAAATCAGAGTTGAAATGTTTACGATTTGTGAACAAATCAGTTTTTGGTAGGCTTTTACAGTCGACTCTAATCTGATTGTATAAGCATTTGGTTTTGCTACAAACCTTGGAGAAAGCGGTTCTCAAATCCCGAAATGTTATTGGTTAATATTGATCACGTGCCCACAGTTTCACTCCCCTCTATTTCTTATTGTAGGTTTCGCGCGTATTTACAAAACCGTTACATGCGATACAATGTACAGCGGACGACCATGTAAAAATACGAAAATATAAAGAAATTGTTGGCTTGTTTACGAATTTAAAAACAGTGTTTTAGTGTTTATATGCAAATTAGCGAACCAAAGAAGACAAAGACTACCTATTCAGAGATTTTACAGCCATATACAGGTACGAAAGTCTCGAAAACAATACTGCCGTGCTCCCTTGGTCAATTTTGTGATGTGTGGAAAATTTGTATGATGGTCCGAAAATTTTGGGATGTCCGAAAAAATTTTGGACCCCTAAAATGGTACACTGACCGAAATTTTTTCGGCGAAAATTGATTTGTTCCGAAATTGTTCAGTGCCAAAATTAATTTGTTCTGGAAAAAATTTTTTTCGGCACTGGTCGAGCAAAATGCAAAAAAGTCGGGCAAATTTCTTTCGGCCCCCCTAATTTTTCCTTCCGGTACGCCCATGTTCCTGACAAATGGTCTTCACTCGAAACATCAAAGTTCTCCTTGTATTTTTCAGGTAGTTGCATCTCTATCAATCCAAAGCTTTCTTGTGTATATTGTATCTTTAGTTAAGCCCAGCAAATTTTCTGTGACACTTTTTCTATGACAATTTTTCTATGCATGTTTGAGAATTTGCCCAAATTCTATGTGGCAGATGTATTTGCTGGAAAACTGGCGTGCCCAGTTTTTATGAGGCAAACAAAAATTTGCTCGTGTAGATGGAATTTGATAATGATTTTGGAATAAAATCAAATATGACAAATTCATCCTCATCATGTTTTGATTCATATAAGACATTTTTAACCACAATAATGCATGTGAGTGGTTTTTGGCTTGATACAGTAAAATATATATACAGACAATGTATCCCTGTATATAATAAAGATATATTATGGTATTTATTTACAATATGACAATATTTTAGTACTGTAGAACTATCTCACATAAAATTATTTTCAGAGAGGTCCTATAAAAGGGGGGGGCGTGTATGGTAGGATCCTTGTTAGAAAATTTAAAAACAATGTTTCCTGTAAATTGGTGACTTCTAATTAGGACATGATCCAATGATCACACCATATTGAAAAAGGGTGGTATACTGTGCTTGTCATATCTTCAAAATCTGTGGCAGACACAATTATATAAAAGTCTGGTAATAATACATGGTTAGAATTTCATGTTAGTATATCTTATAATTTTTTGTAATTGTTAATTGGCTCCGAAAAGCCCCGTTGGGGAAAGTTCAATAAATTATTGTATTATTGTATGGTATAATCTCTGGAAAAATTTTTGGTATGTTCAGAAAATTTTTTTCATTTTGGGGAAAAAATGTGATAGAAATCTCCGGAAAAATTTTTGGTATGTGTGGAAACATTTTTTCTGGGAAAAAATGTTTAGGTGCCCTTTTTCATTCGAAAAGTGCCACTCAAAGCCCGCCCCCTCCCCCCAACTTTTAGATGCTTCCTATGCCCCGGTATCACAATTCACAAGCATTGTTTAGGGGCAAGTGACAAGCATGCAATCATGCACCCCCATATAACGTAATTGTCATATTAAATAATGAATATGGAACAAAACTTAAGTTAAAGAGTAAAGTTAGCTGCTATATAGCAAGCAATATATGATTCTGTACAAAGTATGCCAATGATGCCACAACATACGCATTTTAGTGTTGCAAAAAAGTCACAATTAGCCGTCGTATTCACACTAAGATAGAACGAAATTGTTTGAAAACGTCACTATTGCCGTAACAATTTGAGCACGGTTTCTAAACGGAGTGTGATGAAAATGGAGCGTTTGGCGGCTTCATGTGAACAAAAGCGCTGTTACTTTTTTGTATCGCTTGCAAACCCAGTATCTGAGGTCCCAAAACAGTAAAATTAATTCAAATGCTTTTTGTTTAATAAATTTCTCGTCTTTGTAAACAAACTGTAACAGTGTAAACACATATAAATTCTGCTGGCATTCTTTTGCTCCTGTGTAGTGTCAACATACTGTAGTCTTATACAATCTGTTCTGTGTGGGCTAATCGACATGATTAATTATGATTCGCATAACTTAGAGCCTTAAACGGACATGAAACCCTCAGCATACATGTTGAAAATTTCACCCATATGTTATAAAATTATGCATAATTGAATCTATTTGACAAATAGATAGCATTTTACCATTAAAACAGCTGCACAGGTTGAGAAAGATACAGCTATCTGAAAAATATAAGCAGAACTTTGACGTTTGAGCGAAGGTCCTTCATCAGGAAGTTACAGTAGTAGTGGCAAAGATAATGTAGTTATAGTAGCTTCTCAACAAAGGGCTCGAAACATAGAAGTTCTGCTTATATTTTTCAGGGAGTAATTGCATCTCCCTCAATCCATAGAGCGCTCTGTCTTGTTATCGTTGCTTAACCTACACTGGCACAGTTCAAGAGCATTTTGCCATTGTCTGTCCATTTACTGATACTGTTAGTTATAGTTGTAGTGTTAAAAACAAATAAGTGGTCCACAATATGCAATGAGAAATCATCATTGGTGAACATTCTTAACACGTTCAAATGGCAAAATGTTATCTAATTTGTTTTGAATTATAATCACCAAAAAGCTTGCATGATGGCTATAAAGCACAACAGAAACAGGTTCACTTGGTTGTTGCAATATAAGAGTATTGATCAGAAATATATATAGTGATGATTTTTAAATATCAGTTATTGGTATTTTCTGTATCCCCACAGCAGTGTATTACATGTAATTATATTACAGGTAAACTACGTGAAGCGTTCCTCTTTTAAGTTCCTAACTTGATTGCAATTTTCCTCATTACCTTAGCAAATTTGAAAAACTCCCTTGCAAATCCCTTGAGGGAATTTGCAATGTTCAAGAGCCAAATAAATTTTCCTCAGTTCCTGTTAGAAGTTCTTAACTTCCTGTTACAAGTTCCTAACTTCCTGTTCTGTTCTTCGCATTCTAATTGGCTAACAAAAATAATCCGCCAATGATAACGCTCAGAAGAGAACAGGAAGTCAGGAAATTAAAACAGGAAGTTAGGAAAATTTGAAAGGAACTTTATTTGCGTTGGAATATTGCAAAGGCCGACAGGAAAATTGCAAATTCCCTCAAGGATTTGCAAAGCGTTTTTCAAATTTGCAAAGCAGATTATGAAAATTCCAAATGAGTTGGGAACTCAAAAGAGGAATGCTTCACGTAGTTTACCTGTAATAGTGGATCAATTTCCTTATCCACTTACTCTGAAAGAGTTTTCAGTCATAAAGCTGTTTCTTTCTTCTGTATAAACTATAAATTGTGCCATACGCTTATGTAAATATGTCAGCAACACAACTGATGTGCCTCTTTTAACTCATTGCTTTTTGGCTGATGTCAATGTATTGCCCAATTAGTTAGGTGAAAATTCTGAAAAATGACTTCCAGAGTGAAGAAATACTAAAATATCAATATTATCGGTATTTCTATTTTAATATTGGTTTTTGGTTCATTAGATAGAAAGAAGTTTTAATGCCAAAACAAAGCATGCCATTGGTTCGTGATGCTCCTGAGTGGTTGTGATTGGCTCCTGAGAGCAGATGATGCCATTTGCAGCTATAGTTTATAATGTCATAGAAATGGTGTCATCTGTGCATATGTTCGGTAACAGATCATGGCTAACAACCAATGAAAGAGCAGAATGAACGCTGAATCTCTGATAAATATATTGTTGAGACATATATTGTGCATTCTGATATATTAAAACACAAAAACACTAGGCAGAGTCACAGAAACTAAGAAAGGATGACAAAAATGGATGATAGTAAGATAGTTCTACACAAATATAGAGTAAATCATATAGTTCTTGAACACACAACAGGCTCCTCTAACGAAGTAAAACAAAATGTTGAAATATCGTCATATAAACGACTATTAAATATCAGTGAAAGTTTATACTAAAGTAATATAGATATATTTTCATGTGTGTTTCTGTAGCATATAAAGTTACGTAATTACTTACCCTTTTATAAGCCGTTGTTAAATAATACCCGTTAATTCAATATTCGCTGTATGTTTATCTTTCGATGTAAATTGCCATATTTCACAATGATTAAGAAAATCGGTGTTTTAAAGACGATGAAAAACGTAAATTAACAAACATGGTATGATGTTCATGATAAATTTGTTATTTATATTTCTTTGTGAATATATGCTTATGATTGGTGCATTTGCATCATGTGATATTTTCCATAAACAACAGTGAGCTCTATATTAAATCTGGACTGCTTGCACACAGAAATGGGTACAGTAAGTTCTTCATCTTGCACAAATATTTACTGGTTAGGAGTTAGGACTACATTTTTACTGCGTGAAAAATTCATGCATGTAGGGGCGACGCTAGGGGGGGGGGGGGCAAAATAGTCGGCAAAATATTGAATCCGAGTCGGAAAATTGTTTTCATAGTCGATAAAACATGAATTTGGATAGAAGAAAAAAATAAAATATTTGAGTGACACTGATAACTATACAATTACTTTATGGTTTCCATGTTTGGATGGCCTGATCCAAACACGCGGGAATGTTGCGAGAGTTAAGAAAAGCGCGCGAAGGCGAGTGATTTGCGCGGTTTTCTTAACTCAAGCAACATTCCCAAGTGTTTGGATCAGGCCATCCGAAACACGGAAACCATAAAGTAATTGTTTTATAAAATAACAACTTTCCGTGTTAAAATTTCGCTTCAAAAAACTTTCGCTTTAAATTTGTTTGGATGGCCTGATCCAAACACAGGTTTCGACCAGGCTAGACCAATCAGAGCACGCGTTATATACATGTTATCAGTTTATAAAAATTAATAAAATGTGGAGAAATTTACGAGAACATTAAGGAATGATGGAACGAAAAACGGTAGTTTAACCCAAAATAAGATGAATAATATGGAAAAGAAATATTAATTAGCTAGCGATTGGAGTGACTCGGCAAAATTTCATAACTCGGCAAATATCAGTTACAGTCCCCCATTCAAAGAGGTCTAGCGCCCACCCTGCGTGCATGATTGATTTCTTACATTTCACACATGTATTAACATCATTTTCTTAGTATTGCTTAGTAAAGAAAATTAGTACAAAATGACCAGATAAGATACTTTACTAGTCCTTCCTACTATGATTATCTTCACTATGACGTCAAAATGCATAATTGGGTTTCTGAAAAACTTTTACAACAAATTTGACGATATACAACCATTACAGTTCACTGCATACAACACATATTTCGATCCATGATATCCCAAGATCGATCTTGAAGTTTTTTTCGAAAAGTTATGCCTATCAAAAATTGTTAAATATCTCAAGAACGAAGTACGAGATGAGATAAACGTTTTTAGCATTTATTTATAACAGTATTTCAGTAGGAAGCTACACTCACAACAAGGTGATTTTCAGGCAGGTCCTACGATATCAATTAAAATACAAATAAAACTACATTATAATAGCATATATAAAAAAGTATGTTTAAAATTATATCAGTTAAAATCGTATATAGAGTTCTTAAAAAAAGTCAAATTGTTCGATTGTCTTTGGTCTAAATTAATATAGAGTTATTATATAGAGTTCTTAAAAGAAGTCAGATTGTTCGATTGTCTTTGGTCTAAATTAAGGTTATTCCAATCAACGACTGCTTGATATATATAGCGTTGTTTTCCCCAGTTAGTACGCGAGCGTGGAAGATGTAAATCCTGACGGCGGCGTGTGTTGTGGGAGTGAATTTCAACGTTTTGAACTAGGTTGAATTGATATTTTATATACTTATTTATACATTTATAAATACCAATACAACGATGTTGGCGTCGACGTTCTGATAGAGGCATCCAGTTTAGCTGTGCGAGGGCTTCGGTACCGGAAAAGTATTTGGGATAATCCAGTATAGTTCTTGCTGCGTTATTTTGCAAAACCTGATTGATGTTTGATTTAACATTTGACGTGTGAGGACGTAGTCAATCTCGATTGATAGTCTGGAAATTCAGCAAACTCCATTCGTCAGGATGGAAAGAATTGAACTTTGATGTTTCAAAGGCCATGTGTTAGCATAGGGCAAAACGATTTGCTCCAGGGCCTTTTTTAACTATATAACTGGCGAGGCCAATCCCTTCCCCAGCACCCTTGGTGCCCCCTACATATATAACTGAGGAGATATCCCCTCCCCCAACCCCCATGGAGCCCACCGCCCCACCAACCATTTTACCACACCCCCAAATCAAAGTCCATTTTCTCTGAAACATAAGTAAAATATTGGAAGGAAAATGAAATTTAGAATGAAGATTTGATACTCAAGTAACTGAAATTTGCTTTGTGAATCTTATTTCCTGTCCTTCTTAAAATGTCTTTTTAAAAATGCCGGCTAAACATTGTGTTGTAAATACAATCGATTTTAAAAATTTCCAAGTGGATAGCGCATATCCCAGACCTAGATTTGAGTTGTTGGAAGGCTAGGCTAAACAAGTTAGTGACCGAGTTAAGTTGTGGTACTTACATAAACATATGATGCAAGTACTTAATTAACTGAAGTCTGAATATTCAAGATTCAGTCTATCTACAGTATAATGGACCGTAATGCTATACAGTGTGTATCAAAAAAACTGAACAGATTTGAAATTGCTCTTAACTTCGTAAAACAGCTATTAGTATCCAGTTTTTTTATGTGTGTACTTTCTTTGGGTACTTATAATGTAGAATAATGAAAAAAAATTCTGGAACTCAAATGTTGTGAACCAGGGGGTGGGTGTCTTTTCCAACAAACTAAAAATGGCTTGCGTACAAAATTTAAAAGCTTTAATCGTACGTATTTTGAGTTACTAATAGATAATGAAAAAAATTTCTCGAACTCAAATTTTGTGAACCAGGGGGGGGGGGGTGTTTTTTCTAACAAACTAAAAATGGCTTGCGTACGAAATTTAAAAGCTTTAATCGTATTTTGAGTTAAAATAGATAGAAAATTTGTTGGATTTTTAATTACTATACAAAATTTCAGGCAATTTTGCTGACATATGCAAATTAGGCAAAGGCATAATTAAACATGCAAAACGGCTGATTTTTTTGGAAAAAATGTAAGTTTGCGTGAATAGTTAAACTAGGGCTTAAACTGAAGAAAATTGTCTGAAATTTCGTGCAGTAATTAAACACCCAACACATTTTTCACCCATTGTCATTGATTCAAAATACGATTAAAGTTTTTAAATCTCGTGCGCAATTAATTCATTTTTAGTTTGTTGGAAAAGACACACCCCCTGGTTTGCAAAATTTCAGTTCAAGAAATTTTTTTAATTATTCTCCAAAGAAGCTACATATATCAAAAACTGGATATATTAATAGCTGTTTTGCGACTATTTAGAGCAACTCAAATCTGCTCGGGTTTTTTCATATTAGTACACCTGTATAGCCAAAAATATTTTCAGAAAACACATGAGCAGTCTTATCGATGCAAAAATACAAATATTCTCTGGGGGAAATACTACCAGACGCCCCCCCCCCCTCATTATTACATATAACATCCCACCTAACGGTTTGCCACCAACAACCATCTGTTACTGACTCAGTATAGTATGGTCCTTTTCCCCCCCCTAAGGACGAATTCTAAAAAAGGCCCTGGTTTGTCCAATGGTTGACTTGTCCCTATCAATGTAAAGATCTTAATAAATCAACTACCGTATTGTTTAATTGTGTCAAATGTTGATTTCAGAATACTGGTTGACAATTCAATTCAGTGGGAGACGTAGTCACATAGAGCTTTATATATATTAGAACAAACCCAACAAAGTTCAATAGATTCTATGAGACACTGTCTGTGGACAATTTTCCTGATTTCCCCAATTTCCCCTCTCCTGATTTTCATCAGATTTGAACGTATATAAAACTGCACTCTTAAAAAATATGGGGCGACTGCCTTCCCTCCGATCGCACCCTCCCAGCACAACTGCAGATTCACGAAATTGTAAGCACGAAGACCCCCCAACGACTGCAGTTATTATATATGTATGTCGATGAAGATGAGGGTGCGGAATAAAGTAGCTTGAATATTGAATATTCATGGTAGGAATATTCATATTCATAGTCGGAAACAAAATTACAATGAATATTGCCAAAATGTTTTTTTGTGATTTGTTTGTGATTTTTCGGCGTTTCTTTTTTTATTTTTTTGTCAGGTTTTTAAAAATTTTCACGATAGATATTGCTATATTAACATTTCAACTTTTGAACCTTTTTTTTAATAAAACATTTTAATAATTACGAATACCATCAAGAAATTATACAATATCCGTAAATACACAAGATGAAATGGATCAACTACAGTTTCTGAAACCTAGCGAAACACGCATGCATGGTCGTCGCTAATAATTCCCAAATTTTAATTATTATTATACCAAAAGTTTATATTTAAATAAGCAAAGTAAAGAATTAATACGCTATATTATATATTGGTCGTGCAATTAATTCTAATTATCAACAAAAAGTCAACAAAAATGTATTCAGTTGCAATTGCTAAGCAAAATAAAACACTTCAATTTCGAAGGGAGTGAAATTTAAGCTTCCGGCGAGAAGAGCTTGGGTGTTGGGCTGGTCTTTAACGTAGCCAGAAGGCAGTTGGTAGCTAACACCGAATTTCGAGTAACAAGTGTTATGCGCATTAGCATTGCTCATGATTTTCAAATCGTGTCCACCACCAAATGTCGGTCCGTAGAGCGTATTTATTGCGTCCCCGGCGTTTGCAACCTTTAGGGAAGACTTGAAAGGAGAGAGGTTGTCGTTATTTCGTATAGAAAACAGAAAACTACCACCTCCTGCTTTCCAGCCATATTGATCTGTAAAAAATGAGAAAATATCCATATTATTTAATTTTTCCTTGTAACGCGAGATTAACGTACAATAGTTTGTTGCCGGACTAGCGTATGCATGCGTGTCTTTGACTATCTCCTCCACCTAAAAAAGTGTAGCTACGGCTTTTTTGCGCGGCATACACTGAAACATTGATAATATATCATGAAGGAGTAGGGATTTTTTGGCGCCTAATGACTCGTAGTGACGTCATGTGCAAGCAAATAATTAATATAGTTGCTTTTGCGTCAAGCCATAAAGGCGTTATCTGCCGTTATGAATAAGGCCTGGTTCAAACGTCGCATCTTGCATGTGTCGCGGACTAAATGCACGCAAAACTAGACCACACATGCACCGGTCGAATTTAAAGTTGCGGTCGACCATAATTAGAACGGCGAATTTTAGAATTTTGCATGTACAGAATTCCAAATTTGATACATTTACCAAATACTCATTAATTTGTAGGGGGAAAATGCATTCAAACCATGTTGTGTACGAACAAAAAACCTAGAAGACCAGTATATGGGCAATTTAAAATATTTGCTAATCTAATATACGTCCTTTACTGACCGCCACAATTCTGAAAAATGGCATAAAAGAACGTTTCAGAGACTCTAAAGTTTCCAATTTTCTGGAGGAGCATGTGCGGCTGCCCATATCCCCATAAGGACCTCGTGTCTTTGGCACTCGATAGTTGTGCCATAACACGAGGATGGTGCATTCGACACTAGTCCTGAGGGCCATCATCGACTTTCTAAATTCCTCCCAGCATTAATGGGGTGTACTAATCATCCTTACTTCATGCTGACAGGTATTACAAAGGACGCAGGTCAACCTGACCCAGTCGAAGGTTTTCTAAGGACGCCTCCATAGATATCTTATATAGACTAGATAGCGCATCTCTTTTAGTAAAATTGAAGCCAAGAATATTCTAGCGGTTACCCCCTTTTGAATATAGATAGCGGCTATGTTGGTGTTTCCCACTCGCTAATAAACGCTTAAAAACAACAATAACTTTCATCATTTGAATGAGTTTAAAAATGTATTTGGAATAGGTTTAACTTAATGTTTAAGTTCCGTGTTTAAGAAATAGAAAACATACGAATCTTCTCATTTCATGGGAATATCTTGAGTCTGCAATCATGGCTTCAATTTTTGAATTGTAGAATAATTAGATGCACTATCTAGTGTATATATTAAGATATCTATGGGCGCGCGGCGTCTGGCGCACAGCTACAGTGGAAGGGTCAATTAGGGGGCTAATCTCAACCCACCCTGTCAACATTCCCGGGGGGAGGAAACAGGGGTACCCAGAGAAAACCACGATGTTCAGAAGGGCGTTGATTAACTCGGTCTTTTCACATAAAGGTCATTGGTCCGATGTGAGGATCGAACCCACAATCTCAGAGGTGAAAGGCGCTAGCTCTGACGGGTGCGCCAATGTATAGACACAAGTTACGCCCCTGACAATATGCGACGTTCGAAACTTGTCTAAGTTTTCAAATGGAAACGGTCCTCACAGGAAAAAAAACATGACCATGCACGTTTCCATTATTATACCTTGAATAGCCCAAGATAACCCGGTATATCCACCGAATATGTAACTCTTTCCATCCTTAATAACCTTAATAATCGTCAAAGTGGATCCTTTGTTGTCACAATTTGTATGAAATGTCGTGGCTTTCCATCCATCTCGGCTTGTACGCCAGCAAGCATTCCAAGTTGCGGGGGTAATAGCGGGCATCCAGGTGTTCAGTTGGGTTTTGTAGCTCTCGGGTTCATCCCATAGTATTGTCGAATCTTGAAAGAAACATATACAATAACAAACTAGCACTTGCTTACCAGGGGCCGATTTTTCAATGTTGCGGACTAGCGCTAACCCTGGGTTAAAATTTAACCCGCTGTTTTGGTTTGGGTACGTACATTTGTACTTTTGTTTATTTCAAAACTTTGGAAAATAAAACTTATATTGAACCAGACATCGGATTGTGGAAAACTATCTTCATGTTTCGTTAACCTAAGTTTAAACTAACCAGCTTTCGAACAACTGGCTTCAGGTGAAGAAAATACATCTCGTTTACTTGCTGTTTACTTTATCCACTACCGTGGTTCCAGAAGCTCATAAAGAACGGTGAGGAAAAGGGCAAAAGATTTGAGTCTGACCAGACACGAGAAGGGCAATGAGAAGGGCAATAGATTTGAGTCTGACCAGACACTCTTGGGCCTGTTTGGGCGAGACGCAACGTTTTCATCCCTCCTAGGCGAGTTTCCCATTTAGGGGGTGGGGGGTGGAGATAGCGTGTTTTTTGGACAAAATACATTGCCAGGATGAAGCCATTTAGTTCACGTCATGCAGAAAAGGCATTTACGCATGCTCATAGGAAAAGTTCATCCCGCCTAGCCGGGACGAAGTGTTTATATGGTAATTTTTCTTCTCGCTTAGGCGGGATCCCGGCATCTGTTGCCGAGATCCCGTCTAGGTAGGACAAGTGGCGGGATCATATAAACACTCATTAGAATTTGTATTACATGTACAAGCGGGATCTCGGTGAGCAATCTCTGGAACCAGGGTAGATATCCACAAACCTGTATATAATATCCTTTATCCTCTAAATAAAAAAGTAAAGTTCGAGTGCATGAAGGCCGTCGTCGAGAAGTTAGCAGCGGCGGTCGGGTAAATTACAGGAGCTTTTGCTAGAGTGTTTTAGTTTCCCCAATACCATCGGCGTACGGGGCTGATGCTCTCCAGGGGAGTGGGGACAGTTGAAAGTTTGCCCGAATTTTTATGCAGGATTGTAATGAAATAACCTGAATTTAACATATTTTCTGATAAATGTGCCCGAATCGAATTTTCTTGATTTTCCAAGCATTTGCCCGAATTTCCATAGTTTTCTAAAGCTGTGCTTTTTTTTGGGGGTTAATTTAGACATCTCATTTCCACAAAATGGTCTCGTTTCGCAATTATGTCCCAGGTAGAATATTTCCGACAATCTGATTACAATTTAGAACTATCCCATTGGCATTGCAGGCTTGTTTATCAATTAACCTGCAGTCACTAACCTTTCTCGATTTCGCAGTGATCTCCAGCAAATCGCAAAGTACATCGACATTTATATCCTGGGTGACTAACTTGAGGAATTTTGTCTCCGCCATTTTTGCACGGATTTTCTTCCTTGCAGGTGCTCTGTAAAAACGAACACGCATTTTATGCCGCCCTTGGCATATAACATGAATATTTGAGTAAACATTATACTAAACACTGCCTGGGGCCTGGGGGATTGCAATCCCTCCCCAGTCCCCTTGTCTCGTACGCCTATGTTCAGACTCACAAGACACAAAATAAAATAAACGCGCCCTTTCCCACAAGACAACACCGAGCCGGTATACTTATGTTGGAATGCAAATTTGGGAGGAAAACTAAAAAAACTTTAAACTTTTATATAAACAAGCAAAAACTTAATTGCTTTTACTTTTGAAAGAAACTTGATTGTATAATATAAGAATATCAGTGAAACTTATCCAGTATAGTAAAAGTGCCTTTAACCCTCAATAGGATTTTTGGTATAGAAGGCAGAAGTTGCACAATTTTCATTTTGTTTGACAAAGCTTCAGATCGTTTGTTTTTTTAAATTAATAACGCATCAGTTACCAAGTGCTACAAGAACAGATGTTTTGTTACTTCATGCAGCACTTAAAGATTTTTAAATTCACTCCCCATGCGGTAAATGACTGTAATGCCTTTGGCGTTCATTGTAATGGAAATAATTATTTTTTAAACGTTATTCATATTACAAACCGTGGGGTTTTGCTAGCGTGTGGGAAAAAGAAAATGCAAAACAAGGAAGTGCATGCATTGAAGCATGCAACCTACATATAAGTTTAGATGAAATAAAAAGGAATTTTTTCTGCTTTCACATTCGCCGGTAAATATTATGGTTTTCTGGCCACTATTATTTTTCTTGCTATGTGCGTATATGTATGCCCTTTATTCTTTAATTAAATTTGCTTTTCCCCTTTGTCGCATTGACAATGCAAAATTTTGTTCTTCATTATACCATACCGTTCATTGTGGTGAACAGTGGAAAAGACAGCAACAGAAAGTTAGTCGTTATATTAGTCATGCAGGCGAGATTTTTTTCAGTCGCTGTCTTAATATTGAATTATAATAGCTCAGAACGCCTTGACTCATCAACCAGAAAGCTAAGCAGATTTTAAATTTCGAATTTTTGAATCGGCAAATGCAATTATTTTTGAATCGGCAAATACAACTATTTAGTAAATGAGAAGGTTAGCGGAAATGTTTTCGAAATGTTAGACATAAAACCCATAAGTAAACATTTGCGTAATCAGTATAGTTCGATCGCCTGCATGCTCTTACCGTGGCATCGCATTCTGTGGAGCTAGTAGTAATAAGCAATGGAATGATAAGCTAGAGGAATGATTGTATACTCGCGTATAGATTTCATTCTGATGCAAAGTGTGAAAAGTGTGCTTTGACATTGTTCAATAATACCCTTCGGTGAACTCGAAAAATAGTAACAAGGTATACGTATTTACTTCAAGTTGTGACTTGTGAATTGAAAAAAAAGGACGGGCTTGACTGCGTCACTATAGTACAAGTAAGTCCTTACCTTTCTGGGTCCCACAACTTTATAGAAGTTCCAGTCACTGTCACCTTCGCTGCCATCCTTAGAAAACTTGTTATCAAGTGAAATAGTTAACTGACAGTTGATTTGTTTCTTCTTTGCCCTTCTCTTGAAATTGAATCCGACGCAGAATTTCTTTGCCAAACAACGGAGAGCACAGGTCATGGAACTGTCGATTATCAACTGTTCTAAGACGTTGTACTTCAATGCCAGAACACCTGTAAGTATAGTAAAATGAGAAAGCATTGTTTACCACATATCTTAGGCTTGGGTTTAAATTCGTTGGAAACAATTTTTTATTGATTTTCAATATTACGCAAAGTGTCTATTGAGACATCGCTACCGATTTTCTAATGTTTCCTCACAGTAGCACTACAGCATGGCAGGCTAATAATCATGCATAAGAATAGAAACAACAATTACCGAATCTTAAGGGGAAACATAAAACCAACGAGATATATAGGATCGCTCCGATTCTAATAAATGTACTAATTTTCAAAAATTCAAACAGAAAAACTTACCAGAAATAAGTAAACGAAATGATTGTGACAAATTACGACGGTCACCAGGCTTACAGTATTCTTCAGACGTGGTAGGACTCAACAACAAAACGAGAATAAAAAATTCTGCTGAAAAAATCATCATTCCTGCGCGGGCACGAATCATATCTCTGAAATTTAAGTCTTGAAAGAAAAATTGATGATTGTATAGATCAGATAGCAAACGCCCGAGGGATGCCGAAGTATGCGCGCGTCTCCCCCAAGCTGTACTCGGATTAGGCGTGAAACAGTTTTAAATAAACCCATTGGAGTCTGATCTGTGACGTAGGCTACCCATTAGTAACTAAGAGGCTTATAAGCAAAACAAGTAGTAAAGTACTTCATAATTGGCCTGTGCTGTAATTTAACCTGTAAAACAAAAATAGTTTTTACTAATTGTATAGTCATTTAATTAAGTCCAACCTCAAATTGAACGGACAACAGAGGCGGTAAAGACCCTGGTATAGAACCATATGTTAGCGTTACTTGCTCCAATGCGTGGAACGCTGATTAGGCTTAAAGCTAGATTACAGTCCATTCTGCGCATGTGCGGGCTTTGTTTACATTTTTTGTTTTGGTTTGGGATCCACTTCAATTGTATAATATGAAGTATAGCGGCTATGCACTAAATAAATGGAGTCCGAGTCAGGAGTGGAGTTGTTAATTTTTTTAAAATTATCTTCTGAAAGACAAGCAATTAAATTAAATATTTTGAAAGATCATCAATGGAAGATATATTGTTGATCAATTCGGCATTTGTTTTTTTGTGTGCCTCGTTGATAAAACATTCAGAAGAGACCGACACAGCCGAGCCAAAGGTGCGAGTCCGCACTCATTGTGTTGATTATATTAATGTTCGGCATTGTAAAATAAACTTTGGAAGTGTCAAAGTAATCATGAGTCTTTCCTTGGGGTATTTGTTCGTCAAAACACATTGCCAGAGTCGTTGTTGCTGTCATGGCAGAAGCACTCGGAGAAAGCTTTTCGCTGGAAGAATTGGAAACGATATGTTCATGTCGCGGCTTGCGCCAGCTTCTGTCTTCAATAGAGAGGGCGAAATTCCTGTCCCTGCAAAAGTATGGGTATTTTTTGCTCAAGCGCGTGCCACGAAGAGGATTTTGATACAATAGAAGGACAGATGGTGAGTTTGTATTATTGCTATTAGTTATGTACTGTTCGTTATAAACGTGCTTCACATGTAGTCTATATATTGTATTGGTGCATTAGATTATATATGTTTCGTTAGTTTATACGCAAAAAAATGGCCTGAGCAATGGTTCATTTGAGAATATGTAATGTTGTTCACTGTGATAGTTCACTCAAAGGATATTAAATGATTATCTAACAATAGCTGGGTAAACTTTGTTTACATATTTTGATACTTTGCCTGCCAAGAGTATATGCAGACATACATTTCTGAAAGCTTTAACCACTGGCTTTAACACACATGATTTGTTTTATTAAATACCCCACATAATTATGCATATCCTTGCCGGGTAAAATATCAAATTATGTAAAAAAAAGTTTACCTATCTATGTACAAGTCTATACATAGGTGTGAAATGCAGTAATTTGGTGGTAAGAAATATCTGTGTTTCACTGTGCTTGAGTTTTGGCATTTAATTAATGATAAATATATTCATTTCAGACTCTTGTGGTAGCAATGGATTTAAATGCCCTTTGAAGAGCATTGGCTCTAGAGCTTATACAGCATCAGCCAGCAGCATTTGTCAATTTGGTAAATTGCCAGGTGAACCGCTTCAACAAGACCCAGCTACGAAAACCCAGGAAATGTCTCAGAGTATTGCAAATGTGGATGCTGTGTTGCAATGCCAACACAATTGGAAAATAGCCCTCTCTTCCCACAGTTAGTACTTGATGGGAATGTTCGATCTGGACCTGGCCAGGCCATGCATTAACTTGGTTCACATATGCCTGCGACTGTATCATTATGCCTCTACTTGCCGCCGAAAAACCGGCAAAGTTGAACTCAAGTCAACTTTCCCGGCCTACCGCCGATGTAACTGAGGCACTGGAGGCAATCGGCGAACAAATATTCACATAATTTACGTTTTAAGCTACCACCGGCATCGTCGCCGGTACATCGCAGGCACGTCGCAGGCATATATGTGAACCAGGCTTTAGAGGGAAGACTTTTTAGTGTTAAATAATATTAGAAACAATGAAAATTTTGCCATGCTGCTCACAGACAATACGTACTCTGGCAACAACGAAGGTTAGGAAGTCGGAACAGGAGAGTGATTCCAAGCTGTTGTGTTACAGCAATACGGAGACAATATCCTTCTCCAAATGGGATATACACTGGGTATCAACCTGCTAGATTGTAAATATTTGTTGCACATGTTTTTATTATGTTATTGATCATTGAGGGAAACTTTATTATTCATTAATCCATTTTACTGCAATTATCTCCCCATGACAGGGAGGATCATTTTAATATTTTGACAGAACATGGGTAATTCACACCTGTTAAGGCCCGTTCACACAAGCGATTTTAAACTTTGATTTTCTCCTTTTGGCATATGTGTTTTAGCAAAATTACAGGAAACATTACTTTGCGTGGCTTGATTATTCACTCTAACACATACACCAAAAGAAGAAAATTGCAGTTCAAAATTGCTTCAAACTTATTCTAAGCTTTCTCTGTCTACTAACCACAGCAAATTTTGCTAACAAATGAAAGACTTTATCATGTCAATGGGTTAAATCTTTTATGAACAGTAATATTTCATTTTATAAAAGACAAGTTATAAATGCATTGGATGTTCAAGCACAACATTTGGTATTGACATTGATTTTTTTATTCTTTAAAATTACTCCTTGCTCCTTACTCCAGTCCTAGAAAGTGTATTGCAGTGCACCGAAGATCAATGAATCCAGTATGGACAGCCTGACTCACTATTGGGGTCCGGGGGGTTGTAAGAGTTCTTTCTCCTAGGTGAACTGCCTTTCAGGGATTATGAGCTAACCAGAGCACTTTGTTTTAAGTACCAGACACTTGTCTACAGTGATCAGTTGAATCTAGACTGATGGGTTTCAACAAGTTCTTTGACTGAAGGAGGAGGGACAGGGGTTATGTTAGGAGCAATTTGCCTTCGGTCATCAGTTGCAATACCAATCCCCATACCTAAAGAAGACTTATAATTAGTTTTATTCCTGTTTAAATGCACATTAGTGCCTGCTGACCAAAGTGTTTTAAAAACACTTAAATGGCTTTTTTCAAGTCACATTTTGATTTTGTTAATGTTCATGCAAATCAAAATTTGGCTTTCCAAAAAGCCATTTAAGTGCTCTTAAAACACATCAATCAGCAGGTGCTACAGTGCCCTTAACATGCCTACAGAATGATCAAAATAATTAAGTTTGAAAAGGTGATATAAAGAATATGGAATTTCATAATGAAAAGAAAACTAAAAGTCACTTTTTTTCTCACTAGGATTCAGGAAAGCATAAAATGTTATACATATCTTCATTATAAGTTGTAGGATGTATTTGTACTGTTTAGGAGAATCTTTAAGAATCTTTATGTGGCTCCGTTGCTGTTTCCCCTTGCTGAACATATACTGGCAATGGCTCATGTCTGCATTGTATTGTTTCATCTGGCTGCTGATCTGTCTTGGTTTCCACAGCGCTATAATATAAGTGCACAATAAAGTTTTGTAATGAGGAAATATAACAGCATTAACATAACTGAAATATCCAGGGATATGTGTTATGTGCTTACCACAATTAAATCCGTCTTGATGTTTCGTATCAGGCTCGATCAGCAGAGTATTCGCGAACGCTCGTCACTTTTTTATTCCAGCTTCAGTTTTGAAATGATTTCACCGACCAATAGCATCATTAAAGTACATTTTCGTTGCATACCTTTTCGCGAAATGTTCGTTTCATTTCCTGGTTTGGTTTTGGCGACCAGCATTAGAAGGATTTGTCTTTGAAGTGGACGGCTGTCACGGCTCTATTATAGAACTCTTGCGAATCGGCCATTTTGAGCGCGCATATCCGAATAAGGACTGGGGAGAAACCAAATCAAAACAAGTGTGCTCACATTTGTTTACATTTTTGACACATGCGCAGAAGGGACTGTAATCTAGCTTTAAGCTTCCGCTGAAGAATGTTAACTATATATTATGCATTACCATGGTATTGAATTGTATAGCTCAAATATCAAACGCCCGAGGAATGCCGAAGTATATGCGCGCGTCTCCCAGTACAGCCAAGCTGTACTCGGATCAAGCGTGAAACAGCTGTTCGTTAAATCACAGTTAATAGAAATAGGATGGTTTGGAAAGCCGGCGAACTTCAAAGAGCGGCGGCAAATATGTTGCGCCACAAAGGAAGTGAAAGTCACGTGTCAAATAGTGTGCATGCTCTCGAGCGAAGTGCTTAAGATTATTAATGCGTTCAACAAAAATCTTATAAAAAAGTGTTTTTAAAAGGTCGATACAGCTGAAATTGAAATGGAGGAAACTTCTGAGAGAGTTTTAGAAGAAATAACGTCGAGTGTAAAGCCGTCTGGCCCATCGTCAAGCAGCGAGGAACTGACAATGTTATTCGATGAAGATGCTTTGCACATGAATATTGCGATTGATTTGTTGAAAATGATGACCTATCGGTGGAAAATTAATTTATAAACGCGTTGAACGAGATTGATGGTCTTATGGTTTATCCTTGCCATATGTATAACATGATTTGTAAATCGAAAGGCGGTTTGACAAGCACAAAAAATCAAAACATATCGACGATGTTTCTGGCACCTCTGAGGGTTGCTATGCAACACCACTCGATAAAAACACAATGAACTCGATCGTTAACACAATAAAGCAAAACATTATAGACGAAGAATTGTATGGAGACGAAATAGAATCCTCTATTAAAAATGTTACTGCGACAGAAGCACTCTTCAACGAGGTTGAGCCTTTATACTCGAAATTTTGTAAAAACAAAAATCAAGACAAACTGCTAAAAATCTTTCTATGGTTTAATGCTAAAGTCAACGACTCTTCTTGATTCGGCAGACTCTCGTATTACCAACCTTGTAATGATACATATTCTAGACCATTTAATATTCTATAATATAAGTGATCATTCTATAATATATTAAAGTGGAAGAGGTGATGCTTCAGTCACCACTCACCACCACTGAGAAACACAACAAAAGAATGTGAAAAGATTGAAGCATGTGAAATGGGACCTCTTTCCTATATTGCTGGATATGTTGTTAGGCAATTAACGAGTGCAAGAAAGAAAAAGAGTGAGTCAGAGAACACTGAACTCCAAGGATTACTTGGGAGCCTGCAGTCGGAGCAAGAAAATAAAAGCTTCATACAAGCTAGAAACAGAGGTGGTCTTGTCAACCCATCAGATGACCCCATAGGAATTTTGCAAGAGGCAAAAATGAACTTTTGTAGAGAGGTTAACAAATCAAAGGAAGTCCTCAGAAATATCCCAGTGGATGTGATTTGTTATAAAACTATTAGCATTCCCATTGTGAAATCATTGTGGGATAATCTAATATACAAATAATGAATGTTTATGAGTGCAATGGTAAAAATATTTTCATTCGGTGAAAGATGGAATGTTCCATTCAACGAGGCTCCGAGTTAAATGGAACATTCCATCTTTCACCGAATGAAAATATTTTTACCATTGCACTCATAAACATTCATTATTTGTTTTAAATAATACCAAGATAGACTAATAGATTCATATGAGAAGCATTTTGACGGATTCGATTTATTCTATAACACAAAAAGTGCAATGGAATAAAACGTATACCGTAAACCTCCAAATATAAGCCCCCCATGTATTAGCCCACCACATGTATTAACGCTCACCTCATTCCAACTATAAGCTCTCCCCCTGAATATAAGCCCACTTGTTTATCACTATTGTTTATCACTATTACCCATAGATATCTCATATCTATGCTATTACCACTATTAATCGCTATTATTACAATAGTATGCTTGTTTAGCACTTGTTTATCACTATTACTATACTTGTTTATCACTATTACACTAACACAAAAGATCGTCCATGTATAAGACACCCCCCCCCCGTATATAAGCCCATCAAAAAATCGCTTACGAAAGAATATAAGCCCAGGGTTTATAGTTGGAGGTTTACGGTAGTACAATTGCACTTGCAAAGAGTGCAATGGAACATATTCCATTGCACTCTTGGGAAATGGAATTTTCTATTCAATATCATGTCACCATAAACAGCCAATTAAACGATCAGAATTCAATAAGGTATTATATTAGGGGGAGAGTGCTGCCACTCAATAGGTTAAACCAAACTCGTAAATTATGTCAAATTTTAATCTGATTTTTGTAAATATATGTTTGAAAACTACAAGCGTAAGCAATCTCATTGGGTCATTAATCCAGAAAGATCGCCCAAGGAAATTCATGAAAGGTGGTTGGGAAAAAGTGTCATAAATTTTCCACTGCTAAGCATGAAAGGAAACAGAAAAATGTGTTCACACACATTTATAGAAGTAATGTATTATGCAGGTCAGGACATTTTTGTTGTTGTTCACAGTAGATTGGCATATAATATTTTATTTGTTGTTAGCAAGCCATCGTGTGATAACTTATATGTTTAGCCTATGGCTGATATGAGGATATCCAGTGGGAGGGGGGTGTATTTGGGTGGCACTTGCATCTAAACACTTTTAGAGTTTCAGTAAGGTAGTCCTCAAACAGTAACAAGGGGAGCTTTCAATGTACGGGTGGGGGAGTTGGAGAGACATGTGAAGAGCAAAGTGGGGGTTAAAAGGCTTGTAGAGCTGGGAGTTGAAAAGCTATGCAGGGCCTGGGGATTAAATAGCTAAAGTGCATGGAGTGTACAATTCTACAAAACATTATCAGACTAGCTTGGACAATTCCTTTATATTCATATACATATTTTATACTTATAGCAAAGTTACTTCATGTGACATCGGAATGGTCTAAAGTGATCACCAAGAGATTAGTAAAATATATTTGAATATACCAAAGTTCCCAATAACACTTCAGAAATTTCAAGTATATGTACAAAGATATTAAAATGAAAGTTAAATGCAATAAAAATTATCAACTATGATCATGCTTCCCCACCAAAATTCAGTTCCTATGTACAGTATCTACCTTATGGAATATATATTGTTATTGGATGTTCGTTTCTTCAGTTCTGATGTAATCGCTCTGGTTCTGAAAATAATTTCAAGCCATTTCTCCCGAGTTTCCTTTTTTATTGACGACTTATATTCACTTTCGTGCGCGCTCATGACTGGTATTCTAAACAATGAAATTTGGTGCTTTTGGCTTGTTGAACAACCAAAAAAGCACAATTACGGCCAGGCATAGCTTTAATACTTCATAGCTAGCTAACGAAATTCCCAACAGATGGCCAACATATATTATATTGATATTATTTCAATGTAAATTAGGTGGTTCGTGATATGTATTATTACGCCATTTTTAATATGATGCACACTATTTGACACGTGACCCTTCCAAGCATGGATCAAAGACATATTCCGAAACTCCGCCCACTTTCCAAACCATCCCCTTCTATTAACTGTGGTGTGAGATAATATATTAGAGGGGACAGCCATGACCGAAAGGTCATGTCGGCCATGCGCGTTGCCTTCGGTCATGGCTGTCCCCCTCTAACACGCATGAATAGGGCGGTCTGGGGGAATACTCTTTGAAACCCCGAAATGTCATTGCATCAACAACCTCGTAGCGATTTGTCAACAAGCCGTTGACAACTTGTCAACAAACTGGGAACAAGCAGTGCAAACACATCTTCTTGACAAGTTGTTGGAACAGCATTGCTGCAAGTCTGCTGCAGGTTTGTTACAACTTGTGGGTTTTACGTGTGTACTTTATGGTTTTCATCAAACTGACGTTACGTCATTTGATCAATTTCTAAAGTTGATTCTAAAGTTGATTTATTTTATTATTTTTGCTGCCTCGTAGAGGCAGCATACTAATTGTGTCGATCCCAGTCTTTCCGCTAGTTATGTGGACGAGAATTCGAGATTTTCGAATCAGTATTTAGAACAATGGATCGATGACGT
Source organism: Paramuricea clavata (assembly GCA_902702795.2). Classification (NCBI taxonomy): domain Eukaryota; kingdom Metazoa; phylum Cnidaria; class Anthozoa; order Malacalcyonacea; family Plexauridae; genus Paramuricea; species Paramuricea clavata. The sequence continues at coordinate 84,365 of CACRXK020000317.1, forward strand.
TTTGTGACGTCATAACTTCCGCTTTCTTTCTAAACGCCTGTTCGCAGGCCTCTTTTGAATTTGAATTTCATTTGCCCATATAAAGCTATAATATATTTACAATGTATATTTGTACAAACATTAAGGGCTATGAACCTTTATGGAACCCTATCAGGCTTTTATTCAAAGGCCCCTAGTTTAACAATGTTATAAAAAGTGGTTAAAGCTTGTTCAATCTTGTCAAAGACAAAGTAAGGGTATTTACAAATATAGTGATTTGAATATAAATATACACAATTTACAAGAGTTATTTTGTGAGATTACAAATGAAAGCCGTTAGGTATATTCCAAGAAAAGGATTTTCAACTTTTTCTTAAAAGTAGAATAAAACATAGTATTGCTAGTTTCTTTATCAAGAGAGTTCCATGTTTTAACTCCCTTATATTAACAATAGTATGTTTTGCATAATTAGTTCTACTATAATTGACAAGCAATTTGTTAGAATTCCGAGTATTGGTACACTGTAAATCTCGCGGTGTTGCGGCAACACCAAAAAGGTGTAACATTACACTAATTAGGTGTAACGCGGAATTAAACACCGTTCGAGTGTAACATTACACTTCCACAGTGTAACTTTACACTATTTTAGTGTCTCGGTAACACTTACTAGGTGTAAAGTAGAAAATATTCTATTTACACCTAATTCGGTGTAGATTTACATTAGAACGGTGTAACATTACCTCTTTCCCTGTTAATTTACACCTTGCGATAGTGTAAATATACACTTATTCGGTGTAAAGTATACTAACACTTGCGAAGTGTAAATTTACACTTTTCCTGGTGTATCATTACACCTAGAACGCGTTAATATACACGGAGCTGAGGTGAAGTAGAAACTAATGTATTAACTATTATTGCAGTGTAAATTTACCCTTAACAAGTGTAAATTTACCCAATTCTTGTGTATGGGATAACACCATGATAGTGTAAATATACACCGGAGTGGCGTAAAAATTATGAATGCTTACTTAGTGTAAATCTACACTGAACCTGGTGTATAATTACACTAGCTAAGACTATTTTAAGATACACTGATCTGGTGTAAAGTAGAAACCGAAGTATTAACACCTTTTTGGTGTAAATTTACCCTCAAACGGTGTAAATGTACCTAGCTAATTCTGGTGTATGTGATAACACCATGATAGTGTAAAGTGTAAACATACACCAGAATTTGAAGCTCAGATAGGCTATTTCCAGCATTTTGAGGAGTGTTCCAACAAGAAATTAACTTTATATACAGTGACATGATTACTGCAATTTTACAATCTCCCAAATGTAATCCAGTCCCAATAAGGCAACATGATGTGATGATGGCGGTAATGAAAATGTGCGTGGTATAGTATTATCATTCACCACACTTCAAATTTTACAGTGCTGTATTACATGTATTGGGGTACTTGATATCGACGCATTCGCTTCTCAGTGTCACTGAAGAGCACGATAGGGTGGTCTCTTTGGAGTATCTTTGCTTGGAAAACTAAACTAGAACCTAAAATGCCATTTCATGCCTTTTTCCACGAGAAAATTATTTCAGCCATGGTTTAGGTTTCTGGCGATGTTTAAATTTCAGTCCCCAAAATTCCTACCGAGGCATGCAACTGACTCGGTTGACTCATAGCTAGTTACGGACCTGCAGATGATGGTCAAATTCAGAAATGTTAACAGCTTATAACATCATTTTCTCACTTTGATATACAATTGCTGGTTGACCACCTACTGCAGATAGTTCTTAGGGACCTTGCACTGGGGGGTGGGACAAAATTGCTGACTGGAGGGGCCACTAGGAGGGCTGGGGGGGGACATGTCTCCGCAGTCTATATGTTAAAAGAGGCCCTGAGTCATTTTATCGAATTTAATTGGCCTGAAACTGAGTTTATAGTACTCCTAGGAGTTTACGTGGAATTCGTCTTGGTTTATTTCATAATTATTTATATCCAATCTAGCAAAATTTCTGCGGGGGCGGATACGTAACTGTAGTCTCCAGGGTGGTAGATCTCCTACAGCCGTGATAACTAAAATTCGTAAAATTAGGTGTGGAGCTTATATTGCGTCGTAAATGCTTTGATTATTGTCTTTTAAGCAAGATATAATAAGACAGCTAGAATTTTGAAGATAGAAATTAGAATTAAAAGTTTCTGTCAAAAAACCGCAATACACTTTAATTTGCACTGGATTGTTCACATGATTGAGATCAGTGCCTTCAGTCAATCGCGTTGCCATATATGGGCTCCCAGAAGGCTTAGCGGGACACATTTCGAGCGCGTCCTTTGGAAATTTTATAACGCTGGTTGATAAATATTATATGGCCAAGTTTTCTTAAAATATTTACGAAAATATGAAGAAATAATCCAATTTTTGAAGATCCACACAATAATCTTAAATGTAAGTGTTAAACTATGTCAATATTTTGAAGTTTCGTGTGTAAATATGTGCCATAAATAGTTGTATTCATGTATATTTTTAACCGCCGTGCCGTTGGTCGCATTTGTATTTTCACTATTTTGTATTGGGTTCAACAATATATTGTTACTAAAATACATTAAAACTTAGTGATATTGCTTTGTATTTACAGATTATAATTCCAAGCAATAAATATTGTCATAATATGTGCTCCAAGCAAGTCAACTGTCGAAATCATGATACCTGTAAATGTAACGACAACAAACTAGAATACTACAGGCTACAAGAAGGTATGAAATATAGTTTAATGTATTGAGGCGGTATCAATATTGATTCATTTAGCTAATATTGATATAATCGCCAAAGCAAGTTCTATGGCTTTGTATGAGAGGAGAATAATTCCTCCTCTGTGTTTAATATTTATATTGTGCCTATCAATAGATTCCAGACAACCCTAAATATACATATTGCTGAATTCCCTGAATACATTCAGGATATATGATGCTTGTGATGTTACTCTGAGTGTATATCCACACCGGGCAAGCTTGAAAAATATGCCTGGCCACGGTGGGAATCGAACCTACGACCTTTGGAATACTAGCCCAATGCTCTGCCGACTGAGCTACGTGGTCAGGTCGGTTTGAGTACCGGTATGTGATATTTCGGAACAGAATCTAGTTCTTTCAATATCAATGTAATCTAGTGATCATGACTTTTTTCTGTGTTGGTGTAATGTACTCAGGTGACTATGATGCTTGTGATGTTTCTCTGAGTGTATATCCTGACCGCGTAGCTCAGTTGGCAGAGCATTGGGCTAGTATTCCAATTAAGGTCGTAGGTTCGCTTCCCACCGTGGCCAGGCATATTTTTCAAGCTTGCCCGGTGTGGATATACACTCAGAGCAACATCACAAGCATCATATTCACCTGAGTACATTACACCAACACAGAAAAAGTCATCCAGGATATATGTTTTTCATAATTTTTTCTGTGTTGGTACCTACATATTTGGGCTAGTATTCCAAAGGTTGTAGGTCGTGGCCAGGCATAATTTCAAGCTTGCTCGGTGTGGATATATACTCAGAGTAACATCACAAACATCATGTTTCTCATAGTTATACCTCTGAGGAATTCCAAGCTCAAACATTATATATATTTATGATCCCCTGATTGCCCTGAAGAAATATCCCAATATGCTAAGTACCATGCAGACACTAATATGGCATAATGCCATAATTAGTAAATGTTTATGACTTATGAATCAAGTTCAGGGCTGTAGCTAGACGCGATAATTTGGGTGGTGTATATTCATATAAATAAAGTCATGTTCACATACCGTAAAAACAATCGCTTTCAAAAGAAATCCGTCTGGGCAGAGCACGAATATATGAATATACCCCCCTCCAATTATCGGTCTAGCTACAGCCCTGGTCAAGTTGTGTGTAGGGGTGCACCGGATTCCAAATCAGGCCGGAATTCCGGCCGGATTTAATGAATTTTCCAGCATACAGCCAGATTTGGAGAAAATCCGGCCGGATTTAAATTTCTGTTTTTGGCTTAAAAAATTCACCAAGAATGGGATAAACCATCAATTTGGCAGCTTTAAAGTTTAAAAAACACTTATATTATTATAAAATATTAAGTTATAAACAAAAAAAATATTTAAAAAAGGTTTAAACACAATCAAAAATCTAAACTGACACTAACTAAAAATAGTAAAAAAACATAAACCGCCATTTTGAATACTGATTTGTCCCCAATTGTCCCCATTAACTGTTTATCTCAAATCTGGCCAGAATTTTTGTCCAAATCCGGTAAATCCGGTTCTGGCCGGATTTGAAAATTCCAAATCCGGTGCACCCCTAGTTGTGTGTTTATATGGAACCGAGGTAGCCCAGATACCAGAGTTCATTGTACATAGTGTTGTACCAACAACCAAGTAGAATTTCATCCATGTTTACTTGAGACTTTTCAGGCAGGTCAGCTCAAAGCACCTGTCTTTATTGCTATATAAGAGCTGTTTACATTGCCCTCTGAAAATGTACCGCCGTACGGAACAGATAAAATGACATTCTTACTGAGTGAATCTACCTGTGCTTGGACAAAGGTTTGAAATATACCGGATATCATATCCAGGCTCAGGGCTGCCGAGAGAATTTGCAGAGCCCTGGGCAAATCTTCTCTGGGG
>CACRXK020000318.1:0-17886 GCA_902702795.2 Paramuricea clavata
AGTACTGAACATCGCCAACTGTGTATATATAAAAACAATAGTGCTGTTTTGACTGTGAATTACAGTAAGCACAGGATTAAAACCCGTTATTCCTTTTATTTACATTGCTGAAACAGCTCAACGATCAAGAATGATATATGTCGAAGTACAGCTACAGTATACTGTTATCACACGCCAAGACTCCTCGGTGCGTGCGGTACAACTTGAATATCTAGGACGATATATGCACCAGACTAAATTATATCATATATTGCAGTAAACATTATAAATCTTATAAAGACCTTTCAATGTATTAATGTCCAGGCATTATTTGAAGAATAATCCAACTTAAAATCCAGCTTCTTTCGACTTGTATAATGCCGCTGTGAGTCATCAATATTTAAATCAACTTTAAGTCTTTAATCTTTATCGTATATACCCCTATACTGTGTCGTAACTGTAATTGAAATTTTAGAAGTTTCACCAAACGATACTTCGTAACTGTAAGCAAACAACCTATCTATCAGTATCAATAGAAACTTTAAAAGGCTTAATAAAACTCATTAAGTAATTCTATGAGCGAGACTTGGTGCGCATATACAGTTTATGAATTATGTATATATAAATATATACCCTGATAAAACGTATAGGGACACTTCGTACCAGATATAATAACAAATACTTTGCTAAATCTTTTCGGATATCATTCCTTTGCATTCAGGGTGGGAGGGTGAATGGCGATAGCTATAGTTATTATAGGAGATTCTGTGCAATATTTTGGCTCAACAAACAGGTAGTCGTGAAGACAAAAAAGTGCACTGTCGAGTGTCGATTCCAAACAATTTTGTCAGTCGCTTTTGATACCTCTATTTTACAAAATTTATACCGTTTCCTTTCTATATGACAACAATTCAATGGCATATTATAAGAATATTGTAAATATCTGAACCAGAGGCAGAGCCAGGACAGAAACGTACGTATGAAATCATTGAAATGAAAATATTGCGCCCGAACCCCGAGAGAATATTAAAAACGCAAATATTTCAAACCATACGGTCATACGTTTTCGTTGCTTGATTTGCAGACTTGTCTGTTAGTACAAGAATCTGCATTTTACCATGTTTGTATAATTTAAAACGGCAAACAGAAACCAATTTAGCAAGAATTTTGAAGAATATATGATTCTCAAAGATTATTGCCCGGCAGCACGGCCACTCCTTGCAATCGAAGTGTGAAGTGCGGAAGTGGAAACATGTAATATGAGACCTTTCCATCCCCCTCTGAGGCTATCAATTTTCTATGGGTCACGTGACCAGCGTCCACCAGGGTCTTTGCTTCCCAAGAGCAAATACCCTGGGAACGAGGTTGATTTGTAGTTTGATAAAATAAAATATCTATACTCCCACGAAAATTGGACTATCATCGTGACCATAGAGATTATAAATAACACTAGAGGAGGCATCGAGTTTAAAAATTGGGAACGCAGCTAATGGGGGGCAAATTCAAGTCCCGGATATAAAATCGTGCTCTCATTGGCTGATTTGAAACTCGTCACCAATGGGAACACAAATACACATCCGGTACTTGAATTTGCCCCCCAATAGTCGCGTTCCCTTTTTTTAACTGAATTAAGATTACAATGCTTCCTCTAGTGTTATTTATAATCTCTATGATCGTGACATCGAATGACGTCATGGCAAATGACGTCATCACGTTTTGCGTCATCGATGACGTCATAGATTTTTGACTAACGTGCGAAAAATCCTAGATCCGCCCCTGATGCCATTTTATGTAAATTGTTGTTTATTTATGTTGGTAATTATATATTTACTTAATATACTTTCTTTGAGGACCTTATGAAAATCATCTTTGATGATAAGGCCTCCTCATAAAAGATTGTTTAGAAATTAAAAATATAAAATAAAATAAATTAAAGATACAAGTGAATGTGAACAGGTTTTGTGACTGCATGTGACAATAAAATTAAAGAATATATTCTAAAGAACGAGTCATGCACCGATCACTTCTCTTCAAACAGCCAATCACTGCAGACCATGTTTATTTTAAGTTGGTATTTAGTATTTATAAGTGCTCGACAGTTAAGGCCTAAGGGTAATATTGTTGAGGGAGAAAAACCGGACAACCGACGAGGTACAGAAGAGAACCAACGACAACTCTACTTATACATGAGTTTGAATGAACAGGGCAGGTAACCAAAGTATAAATACCCAACTTTGACATGTAAAGCAGGCTTAACTTAGCGTTAAGAGTGCACTAACGTATCACTTGTAATATGATATAAATTTCGGCAAATGACTATAGCCTGCCAATAACAGCCGCCCGATTGTCTCGTTTTTCGACCAAACGGGCGTCTGCGTAATAAGCCAAACAATTGGATTTCTTGCAGCTAGGGTTCAAGACATACGCAAATTACTTGCTATAAAAACTGGACTTGGTTGAATGGAAAGAACTTATTCGTAACACATTTTGAAATATCAATAGAAACAAGGCGAAAAGAGGAAACAAAACAACAAAATCTGTCTTCTTCAAGACTTTCTTTTTGTTATATCTATACGTCCATATTATTTGTGTAGTTTACGTTGGGTTAATATGTATGTGTGTAAACAGAAAAACGTTCACTTACCTCTTTTCCAATTCCCAGTGTGATGCTGTTCTTTGCTTTCAGGTTCAACTTTCCAGAATCAATGAAAACATTTTCGTTTCCTCGAATTGTCACAGTTCCTGCAGGTTCGATTCTCAAGTCTTTACCGTCGTCACTAGTGATCTGAGAAAATAGAACATATACAGTGCCAGTGAGCTTACTAACAGAATTGAAAAATAAATAGAGACGACCAGAAAATATTTCTATAAACATCCATTTAATTAATGTCCTGTATATCATTAAAACTATATGTCGGATTATCACTTTTATTAGTGACGGAAAAATCAATAAAAACTCTAAAATGGATATGTGATTTTACTGCATGTCTATACCAATGTGCATGATATGTGTTTTGTTATTGTATACAAAACCTACCCTGTGTGAAACAACGTAGGTTGTGTCTAAATCGACAGCTTTAGCAGGGACATCCCAGACAACTTCACGCTCTGCTATATGAAGTACTGTCTTGTCGATTTCAGATGAAACTATACGTACACCGTTCTTTGCTTTCAGTAGAGTGTGATCAGGTCCGATGTAAGCTACAGAGAAAAACGAAATGAAAATGAAATGAAAAATAGAAGGAACTGTTTCAAGTAATGTAAGATCATAATGAATGTAACCAGCAGATAAAAAAAAACATAAAATAATGTCCAATGTAATTTAGCTGCAGATTAAATACAAGAAATAAAAGACCGGTTTACACAACAAACGTGTTGGGCACCCCTGAAAATGGGCACCGTGCTATCTTTAAAACAGGGAACGGGGAATCGGGCCCTACCCGTAAGTACAATCGCCACGTCGACAACCCTCCTCCCGTCCCATCTTAGGTCAATTATATTTATAACACTAAAACTTGTGTAAGGATATATAGTGGTGGTGCATGGATCCACAATACAACAGCCATTCTAAGAAGCATGTTCAATATTCAATTGTTAAATTTTGCTTTGCAATCAATATGTGTATAGTTAACGTTATATTTTGCCTTTATATACCCCCTCTTCTGTGAGCGACTTTTCGCATATATTTTAACAACTTTTTCACAATTTTATTATTTTCGTTGCACAATCTGTATAAGCCTAGCTGCCTAGCTAGGGAATTGCTCGGAACCGCGGACATCCGGAAATTTTGATTTCATTTGTTTTTATCAATTCTTCATCGATTCTTTTTTATCATCTCATTCTTAAGAGCTTCTGAAATGATATAATAATTTATTTTGAAGATTTTCGTTTGCTTATGTTGTTTCTGAGATATTTCAGTTTGTTTGGTATGCAAATATCCGGAATTTACGTCACAAATGCATAATGATTTAAACTAAAAGCTTGTGTATATCGTATACACTATCGAGTTTAATTCATTAAAATGAAGTTTGGAGTTGTGGGAGGATTACATACCTAGGTAAAACACATTTAGCCTTTTTATTTACCTTACATTCTTTGTCTTTGATCAGTCATTATTCATATGTGACGTAAATTTCCGGACATTTGCATATCAATAAAACTGAAATAACTCAGAGACAAAGTGTGCAAACGAAAATCTTCAAAATACGTTACAATACCATTTCAGAAGTTCTTAAAAATGAGATGATAAAAAGAATTGCGGTTAGGTGCACTTTATAATTATGAAATCGAAATTTCCGGATGCCCGGTTCCTGGCAATCCTATACTCCTAGGCAGCTAGGCTTCTACAGATTTTGCAATAAAAACAATAAAATTGGGAAAAAGTTGTTAAAATATATGTGAAAAGTCGCTCACAAAAGAGAGGGTATATAATTGCTAAATATACAACGTTAACTATACACATTGATTGCAAAGCAAAATTTAACAATTGAATATTGAACATGCTTCTTAGAACGGCTGTTGTATTGTGGATCCATGCACCACCATTATCCTTAGACAAGTTTTAGTGTTATAAATATAATTAGCCTAAGATGGGAAAGGAGGAGGGTTGTCGGCGTGGCGATTGTACTTACGGGTAGGGCCGGATTCCCCGATTCCCCGTTTTAAAGATAGCCCTCGTTTACACGACAACTTTTTGTAGACACACTTTTATGACAAGCACCGTGCCCATCGGAAAACGGCACTTCTACTTTCCGTTTACGACGGTATATTTTGAAGATGTCGGACAGAAATAGAATTATATATTTATATTTATTGAAACGAAGAAGAGCATTATATCAGCCGAAAATCGAGGGGAAAAACAATTCGATACTAGAAAAATACGTTAAAAGACGAAAGGAGTTGTTTTTCGCGTAAATGTTGTGCTATCTTGTATTCACCCGCCACGAATTCGGGAGGTATGTACGCATCGAAGAACAGCCATTTGCTACGACCTATATATAGTCATTGCTCTATTCAGCGAGACAGCGACGAGCAGTGGTATCAAAATTTCCGATTAACTAGTCTGCAACATTCACATCCTGTGTTATCTAAATTTGTTTTTTGACTTTGGTTTTTTATTTTTGGCAAGTTGTAGTTTTTCGCCGTTTACTGTCATGTTGGAAAGAGGACAACTTGTTTTGCGGGTACTCGATGTCGAATACATTTTTTATTTTTTTCGAAATTAAGGCACGGCACCGCTTGCTAGACGTGCCGAGACTACCTCGTGAGAAAGTCTCGGCACGTTTAATTTTTCGGCACCGGTGCCGATTTTTGTCATGTTTACACGTCAAAAGGCAGAGGTGCCGTGCCTAAAATTTTAGGCACGGCCACGGGTGCCCATTTTTAGGGGTGCCGTGCCCAAAACACTGGTCGTGTAAACCGGCCAAAAGATACGAGTTTATTAAATAAAGAATACAACCTACACTGGAACCCTAGTCCCTACGTTTAAGTTATTTTCAGTTCCAAACGCGTAACTCGTAATATATTAATTACTAGACAGTAGTAATTTACGAAACTAATGAATGCATTTGTCGAAATATTCTAGGACAATGTAATATAAATTTAAGGCATACAAAAATCAGGTAAAGCCAAAGGTGGCAAGTGCATTTGCTGCTTCACAGGGAACAGAGTTTATACAATAAGCATGACTCCATGCACTTTCTTTCATACAACAAACTCGATATGGAAGTATTCTAATTCAGAACATACCAGAGCTTCCATTAGTTCCAGGTACAACGTGAACAAACTTCGCCTGTAATATAAAATACAGTATTTTAAAGAAACTATTGAGGTTTGCTTCCGGCTGAAGATTAAGAAAATGTCCATGCAGTATATATGGTAGAAGGATGTAAATTTTAGTGTAAATTTTATGCCTGTATTTTACAGATCTAATCAGGAGCAGCTGCGAAAAATGCAACCAGCATAGGACAACTTTTCTGAAATACTGTATATCTCATATAATGTATGTGGAAATAAGCTTTAACACAAAAACGAGGCCTCGTTTTCGTGTTAATGCTTATTTCCATATTTATTGGGCAAAATAAAGAATTCTTTTTCATGCATGTGTTGAAGAAGGATGTTCTGCTTCTCTGTGCATAGCCCATGAGAAAAAAACTTGAAATCCTTTCCATTTAAGGTGGTCCTATGTTGAAAACAGTGTAGTTGTGACATAATTATCGAAAGGGTGTATTTCAGAGAGTAGAGTCGGTAAGTAAAATTATTTCTTTACTTACCCCAGCGTTATTTCCTCTGATATCCAAGCTACGATCCTGAAAAGTTCCAATTTCACCAGTCTTTAATACAACCTTTTGTAAATCTCCTCCGTGCATCCAACGTACCAAGCCAGATTTAAATAAAGACAAAGATTCCATACCAGATTTATCAATACGTAGAACACTCAGCATAATACATAACATCTGTAAAGAAACAAACATTAAAAGGGAAAAGAAATATTAAAAAGTAAGCAAATGAACTTTTACCAATGACGTTGTGGTGTTTTATTACCATCAATATAGCCTACATTAGGGTGTCATGGGTGAAATGGTTCCCTTGCCATTTGAATTTATGAATATAACACTATACAGTAATGACAGTGTAAGCAAAAATATTCAAGCGTATAAATTATTATACATGCGAATAAACATTAGCCAATTTTGATTAGGTCTACATGTACAGTATATATATGGCGAGATATCACGACTTTTTAAAATAATCAAATAGCGTATATAATCTATAGATTTGTCTCAATTTCAATCAAATAGATTACGTCAACTTGGCTATAGAGCCTCGTTTTCATGAAAGAGACGTTGGGCTTTTCGTGACGCTGGGATTCACAAGGCTCTGTATAGCCACTTTGTACTTCCGTGTATTGAATAGTTTTTAAAATGCATACATTAAAATCTTTATATATATTAATTAGAAATGAAATTGTTGAACAGGCAAGTTTGCAATTCAATACATTTTAGTATATCGATAAAGTATCTTACCACAAGATTAATGAAACAGAGAATACCCAGTAGATATAAAAATGCGTAGTAAATATATCTTTTTCTTCCTCGGATACCAGTTCTGTGTAGATTACGTTCATGGATCGGAATTCTTCCAGCTTTAAAATTACTTTCATGTTCTCTTTCTATCGCTTTCTTTTCTTTCAATTTCTGCCACATTCCTTTTCGCTGCCGGCTAGAGTTATCATTTGACTGAAACATAAAATATACATAATTACGTTCACGTGATCGATATCTTCACTAGTGAAGTCTGAAGATATGGACAATATCTCACTGACAGTGAGTGTATTTTTCAGTATCCCACTCTCTACTATATAATAAACATAATTGCGTTTTGGCATTTGAACAGTCACAAGGTTGAACCCATTGAGCAATGAGCACCAGTACGTGGCAGACTGGCAGTGCTCTCCCGTTGACGAGTAAAATCGTCTGGCGTTAAACAATTTCAATAGTTAATACATACGTCATAAATTACCGTATTTATATTTATTCACATAAATATATGTATTTTAATTAAAGAGTAAAGAGCAATTTTCAATCTTAGTCTAATACTCTAGTGGGAAATGACATAGAAAACGAAGGACTTGTTCTCACTATAGTAATACGTGCTGGTTTTCAAAACCTGTCTGGCTCCTTCAACAGCTGGTGCACTTACAGTGGGATTTAAGACCATTTAAGTATTTAACTACAGCATAACTATTCATGCATGATTGCAGAGTGCATGCAACAACAATAACTCGAAAGGGGACGAACTTTTTAAATCGACGTGCTTCCACAAGATCTTTAACCTGATAAAAAGGCAGTGCATTATGGCGCGCCAATTGCCGGCACACTTGGCTCGCGCTAATTCAATAAAAATCACAATGCCGTGGTGGCCTGGAACACAAGTTGATGTGTTAATTCACACCTGGTGTGTTAATCAACGGCAACTGAACAACCTGTACTGTATGTTTGCTAAACCTGCCTTAATCTCCCAGGGTTACATGTCATGATGTGGCAAGATTTTAATGTCTTTGATGCCTTGTATGCAATCTTTTCTGAAAATGCGACCCTATGAACACAGTCATATACAGTACAGGTTCTACACTGTATTTTTAAGATTCCCAAATTTCACATGCTTGAAAACAACCTCAATTTTTTTCCTCCTTTCTTTTCTTCAGAGAAATGAACATATGACGTTTCTCATGGACAAAATCGATATGTGAGGCTTCCCTTATAGTGGGACCATAGTCATGTTTATGCAGACTTGTTGTGCACAGTGATGACAATTTTTGCCATAATGAAGCAATCATCCAATAGCATCACCTTGCCAAAACTTGAAATACCAACCCATTGAGTGCCACTCCTGAGTAAAACCATTTAGCATTAGCCAGAGTGAACTAATCAAGTTGGGTGCAATGCAACTTAATGGTTTAACTATTATAGACACATGGGCAGATAGTCTAGCTTATAAACCCATTGAGTGCCAGCATTCACCCCTTCATGAGTAAAATCATCTGGTCTTAGACAGAGTATTAAAACTAATAAAGCATTATGGATTAAATATTATAGGCTGGGGCAGTTCTTGAAAAATACTGAAACCAAAAACCGTCAAGAAAAAACCCAAAAACCGGTTTTTAATCTATAAATAACACACAGACATAAAACCGTGTAGCATGTGTTTTTATTACAGTATGTGAAGAATTTTGGTTTTAGATGCTCAATATCAAAAGCTTACAAAGGTATAAAAATACAAGTAAGAAGACAATGCTAAAAGAATGTATTCACAAGTTTTCAGCTAGGATTAGCTGAAACATTAGCATTTTAATCTTGTTTTTTTTTTCCAGTTCTTTGTCTTTTTCCGGGGTTTTTTCCGTACTTGGACTTTGGCAAAACCGGATTTTAAAAAAACCCCAGTATTTTCCGGCATACCGAAAAACCACCTCAGCCTAGATTAATAGGAAAATTTCAAAAGGTTTGTGTAGACAATGTTTGTGCAGACATTATGTTTCAAGCCAATGTCTTGATTGCCTATAGTGGGACATTATCATTCAAGGATAGACATTCTCCCTCTGTAAATAGTTAACATTATAATCAACATTTCGACTAGGTTTCAGTCATCATCAGGAATTCTGGATTCCTGATGATTGAAACCTAGTCAAAAAGTTGTTTAAAATGTTAACTATTTTCGGAGTGTCTATTGTTTTGTTCTTTTTACAGTCAAACTGGATGTTCTCTTGCAAGCAATATTGCAATATATTGTCCCACAATATTGCAATTTTGATAGGGAGATTGCTCTGAGGAATTTGCAAGTGACGAGAACAAATTGCAAGAATTAGTTGAAACTCACAAAAGATTTGTAAACAAAGCTTTCTGATTGGACTATTAGTAAAAAGGCCGGAGGCCAATCAAATGGTCTGAGCAGGGGCGAAACTTGAGGGGGGGTATGGGGGGGTGTTACACCCCCCCCAAAATACGAATCATCCCGATTGGCAGGGCAATCAAAGGTCTCTTATAAATAAATAAATGATAGCACATATGCATACCGGGCGGGGGCAATATTCGATCAACAGTCGGGCAATTTTGGTTTGAAAAAAAAAAAAATGGGACAAATTCAGTCAATTTTATCTAAAATTAAGTGAATTTTTTCGCAAATTGTGTAATTTTTTGAAAATTTATGTTATGTTCCGAAAAATATAGGTTGTCCGGAAAATTTTTTTGACCCCTAAAATGGTACACAGACCGAAATTTTTTTGGCGACGGGCGTCGCCAAAAAAATGGCAGGGCATCACTGGTTTTGGCAGGGCAATCACTGGTTTTGGCAGGGCAATTCTGCCAGACACGCCCCTAATATTAAAAGGGGCTAGTTTCGCCCCTGGGTCTGAGCAACTGGATTGCTGCTTCCCTTTTTCTTATAGTCCAATCACAGGCTTTGTTTACAAATCTTTTGTGAATTTCAACTTGCAATTTGTTTGTGTCGTTTGCAAATTCAGTTGCTCACTAGAGCATTTTCCCTATCAAAATTGCAATATTGTGAGACAAAATTAATATTGTGAGACAATATTGCAATGTTGCTTGCAAGAGAACATCCAGTTTGACTGTAAAATTACTCAATGGCAACTGTAATTTCTCCATCTGTGTTGTCCCAGTATTGTGAACCTAACATAATGAACAGCACAGGGGGTGGGAGGAGTGAGAGATTTGCAGCATTTGGACTTGGTATTATAACCTGTTGGTGAAATATTCCACTGTCATCACAACACAAAATGACAATTTCCAGAATAAGATACAGACTTTATTCACAGGTTCTTGGAGAACAATATCCTGCTTTATGATATTATTCTTTAAAATGTCTAGGAAGCAGGGTCTGAAATTTAAATATTTTCTCAGTATCCAACTGGGATACCATGCAAGATTCAAAGTTTAGTATCCCCCCTGAGAATCCAGTATCCTATTTCTGGATACTGGTTACCATAAGTATTATACCCTGTCCCATCCAATAACTCTCGCTGTTACAAATTACAATAACAATAGGAGATTCAACAGTCAAGTTGTCAACAACTAGACAATTCATTAATCCACAAAAATGCACATTATATGAGGAAAGGCTTGGGTGGCAAACTCATAGTATTCAAAAGCTATCAGGAGACTGTCAGAGGTGCTTAACATTTTCCTAATGTTTGAAATTTTCTTAGTATCCAGTTGGGATATAAGTCATTCACAGTTTGGTATCCAAAATCAAATTTTAGTATCCCGTGGATATCGGGATACTGCAAATTTTAGACCCTGAGGAAGTGTTGGAAATATTATTATATTAATGTAATATTAATTACAATTAACTTTAAAGTATTAATATAACTGAACAAAGGACAAAATGAATAATCTTTTCTTAAAATAGGAAGTACAATATTTTAACTAGATGCCACTACACTGCACATGAACAGAATATAGCGTTAATAATTAATAAACGGAAATGCACAATTAGACTGGATTTGCTCGTAATTTGATACATTTGGTATTTTGGTAATTAATTAATACAAAACCAAAAAACACTTTCCAGAGAATATTTTTCACATTGAGGAGATGAATTCTAAAGAAATGATGATAGAATAGAATGCTAAACAGATGTAGTAAAGAGTCAGCTAGCCAGTGAAGCGAAATAATGACATGCACGAAACATATTTGGCATTTTGTCTAACCTAAACCAAACGTATTTTAATTTAGCAAAGTTTCAAAATACAATTAACATACTACGTTATAAAATCAGATATTCTACGAATTAAGTATATACATTGGTATAAGAATGTTGCGAATACATTGGTATAAGAAATGTTGCGTATAGTCTAATTCGCACATATTCTGTATGCTAGATTTGCTGGTAAGATAGAAATCAGCAAGCATGAAATCTACAAATAATGTGTGGCATGCAGTATATTTGACAGCATTTAACACATTTAAAAAACACTTACCATATTTCTTTCGTTGTAGTAGACAGTAGATCAGATATAAAATGTCAGTTGTGCGTTGTTCCTCTCTCTGGATCAAAATAACATGAAATGTTGTATATATTGAATGTTGATCTTTCTTTTATGTTTCGATGTTTGACCGCCTATTTAAATATCATTCCTGCACACACACCTGACAACACCTTGAAATCGGGTTTGTTTTGAAGAAGTGCATGCTGGGAATAGGTAACGAGGGAAACGCTTTTATGGAGAAATTCTTGTCATTTTTGGACGTTTTTTTATTATTTTCACAAGGATTTGCATTTATACTTGTAGTAATATAGCTAACATGCTTCAATCTTGCGAGTATGATACCACGCAGCAAAGTTTGCACACATCTCGACATTGTTGACGTAACCTAAAAATTTTGTTGAACTACGGTAAAAGAAGTAGATTTTGTATATTTGAACTACTGAAGCATTTCAGCAGTGTTCAAGAATATCAATATGACATCGCAGAAGGTTTTAATGCTATGAATAAATACGAAGTTCTTGGTATAGTTGGGGAAGGTAAGTGGTTAATAATTATCCAAATTTAATTTGAATTAATAGATGTTAAATAGCAAATCTGAAATCTGTTATATAAATATATAATTGTTTATATTATTTCAGTATAAATACGTAATTACTGAATAATTGTAATTGTTTTATTTTATTAAAGGTGCATATGGTGTTGTTATGAAATGTAGAAATAAGGTATTTAAAAGTTGCTAACATGGTATAGGTCGATTGCAATTAAAAGACAAAACAAGGGCCATGTTAACACTATAAAATACAATGAAAGATAATGAGAAAGATAACTAGTGCCAACATGGCTGCTGTGCCTGTAACATGCAAGCAACCTGTATACCTGTTAAAAAAAACCTAAAGGAACGTAAAAGCCTATATGTCCAGCTGATGGTTAATGCATAAAGCTGTGCCAACATTCATATCATTAACCCATTAAGTGGCAGCACACTCCCCCTGACGAGTAAAATTGTCTGGCATTAGACAGAGTAAAATAACAAAGTAGGGTGCATCTGGGCACATTACCATGTAAAGGGTTAACAGGATGCATGGGCAGATGAAATGATACAGTAAAATGTATGTATACAGTGGAACCTCTGCTAAATAATGTGCACTTTGTACAATATATGGATATACAGTATGAATTAAGACAAAGGCCAGCAATGTGTTCTTGAGACTGCTTGCATTTCTCCAGAGTTCACTTGTGTCCAATGTTTTTCCAGATCTTTATATTTTTTCTGAATCTTAGCTTGCATTGGTCGGTTTGGATGTCTTGTGCAAACTCCAATTACCAAACATGTCATGTGTAATTAGCCTCTGTGAGCTGCAGGTCCTCATTGAAGCAGAAAAGAGTAAAAGACAAACAGAGAATGATGACCTGCACGAAAACCCGGCTTTCATTATTAAACACCCAAATAATGGCTTGTTAAAATTGACCTATTAATCGATATTAAAATTTATGTTCATCCTCTTCCAATCTTAGGCACTGCTATACACATGTAATTTCTTTGTGAAACTGCAATGGAAGGCCAGTCCAATAAAAGATTTAAGACAGGGTTGACCCAATAGAATTTAGAGTAGGGGGCTTTTTGAAAGAAGTAAGCGGCTATGTGGGTGGGAGGATTCAACGCTGTCTTCCCATGAAGATTGTGAAATTTGGACCCATCAATTTTAATTGAAATAACATTTCGAGACATTGTGGAAAGTAGTTTTGGAGATTTTCTCTTATTATCCATATTTAACAAAGAATTATTGGGTTTCAATCACATGATATTTTAACATAATTTGACATGATTTATATGTGTGGTTCGATTTTATAGAAACTGGTTTCTTTTTGGGAGTTTTAGTTTAGTGGTTTCAGGGTCTGAATTTTGCAATATCCTGATATTTTAAAATAAATATTGATACAGAATTATAGATACTATAAATATTTGGTTTTGGATACTAAACTGTGAAAATAATCAGCCTTTGAGTTCCAACTCCTTATTCTGTGGGTCTGGTCATTAACTATTGAGTCTATACTGTTGTTAATTTATAACAATGAGGGACATGTCCTGTATTTGTATACTTACAAATAGATACTACTTTGATGGGCATGCCAAAATTTCTGGTAACCATTATCCAGAAGTTGGTTACTGGATTTTCAGATGGGATACTAGAACCCTTGATTCCTGGTACTGTATCCCAGTGCCCAGTGGGGTACTGAAAAAAAGTTAATTAAATTTCAGACCCTGGGTTTTTCCAAAAAAGCAACTCGGTTTTCAAAAAAAAACATATTCAATTTTTTTGTTTGGTTTTAAATTATTGATTAACCATTTCATTCTAGTGTAAAATTCATCTGAAAGAATTAAATTTGATTTTTTAAGATCGACGTATAGTATAGGGACTTTGTACCAATGACGACAGCCAGAACAAACTCCTTCCAATAACAGCTCTTTTACATTCTTCTCAAGAATCATTTGCAAGCTTACTGCGAGTACTTTCATCCAATCACAATGCTCTGCAGTTTATTTTAATTAGATGTAAGACAGTCAGAAATTTAATATTTTGCATTGAGCGGTGGAAAAGTCTGATTTATTTGAGAAAATTTCTAAACCAATTTGCTGAGTACTATACTACTCTAGAAGACGTACTAATCTTTGGTTTGCTGTTCAGAGACAGAAGCGAGGACGACGTCTGAAACTCTAGAGGGAGTTTTAATTAAATAATATTATGCATTTCTTTTCTGTACACTATCATGCAACTCGTTACCGTCCTGCTAGCTGTAAAGCTCCCTAGTGTGTTTGTGATTTTGCAACCTTGTTTAAAATATTATTTTACTAACCTACGGCTACGATAAATATTCACGTGAAAGTGAAGCGATTGAAAGATCTAATTAATATCTGAAAAAACCTAAAAAGCACTTCGATGTTTTGAAAGAAAGCCCTTCATTTGGAAGTTCTTTCTATATTGTTCAGGTACTAACATCCCTCAACCGAGCTCGTAAATATTGTTCATCCCTACACTGTTAATTTCGGGGAGTTAATTTAACTCCGCTGGAGTTATACTGTACCTCAATTAACTCCAAATGTGGAGTAAAATTAGGTTCAGAATAATACCACTGGAGTTAAATTAACTCCTTGAAAATTACAGTGTACCCACACTAAAAGCCAACACTCCAGATATTACCAATGATAAGCACATGAAGAATGAAATAAATGTTGTATTTAGGAAACAAATGAAGTGGTTGCCATTAAGAAGTTCAAAGACAGTGAAGGTAATGATAATGACTGCAATTTTTAATCTCATATTTTGATCATTAATTTGTTCGCAATGATCAACAACATTTGACAGCTAAAGTTAAGGGGGACGGTTGTTCAAAGTCAGATTAGCGCTGACCATGGGTTATTAAAATTATGATCCGGACAAGATTTCTGAAAAAAAATTTCAAGCTTATAAAAATGCTGCTGGAAGACTATAATGCTTTGAATTTCACGTTAACTCAGGGTTAAGCTAGCCAGCTTTTGAACAACCGGCGCAAAAAAGTAAATTACATGAACATGAACATGAACACGCCCCAAAACATGCTAATTACGTTGCATTTGCCTTTTTGGTATACTTTGTTCAAATGTGTGCGTCTTCACTCTTCAAAACTTCAACTGTAGGATTCCAGCGTCCGCTGCGCTGTACGTTCGTACATACGTCCAACGTGAATACGTCTAAAGGCTCGTTACTTTACACTTGCAATTTTTGCTGCGATTTGTGATGCGATTTTCTTAATTGTCTAATGCATGTGAACGAGTAGATGAGTTGTGAATGTTCTGAGTATATGCATCCTCATCTCAACATTCATAATTCATTCACATCCATCAGAAGACGAAAATCGCACTTAATATCACAGCAAAAAGTACAAGTGTTGGACACTGGCCTTGAAGTCTATAAAAAAGGAAAACGCACGTTTCGACGAAACGTCCTTCTTTTGGAGATGATCAGAAGTTTATATTTTTATACAAGTTTGAATTTTAACTTAACTACATAACTTTTCGGAGAAGATCCGAGATGGTTTTAAGTTACTGTGTAATAATATTAATTGTTTATACGTAATAATTAGATAATTTTAAGTAATCGTCTGTTATTAATCTAGACAATGCTGATGTAAAAAGAACAACGATGAGAGAACTTCGAGTTTTGAAAATGTTGAAACAAGAAAATATTGTTCAGCTTAGGTGAGTTATTTTAGTGTTGCCAACTACGTGTATCTACGTCTGCTCAACCTTCCGTGAAAATGCCTAAAAAGTGGTGGTACTACAGATATGCATCCCACCATAAAATTTAAGAACGATCAACTTTAAAAAGTTCACTACAGTACAGATCCAGTGGATAGCGCTATCCTGCATGCCTTCATATAATCGATCACAAGTCCAAAGACACTGCTTCCTACCTTGATGATGTTGCTTGTTGCACATCGCTTCGCATTCTCAATGATGTTCAACATGTGCTAGAGCCAACGTACTGTACATTTACGTATATAATTTTATAATATAAGACGGATTGAATTCAAAGTCAAATTTCTAGTTAATACTGTTGCATTAAACCCAGCTGCGAACGTTGTCATTCGTTAAATTGATCCACTGTCTTAAAATTTGAAATGGTTTAAAATTACTATATATTCCTGTTCAGAAAAGGCGAGGGTTGCTGCATGTATACATGTATTTCTAGTATGTATAATTAATTGTGTATTTTTGTTTGTAGAGAAGCGTTTAAAAGAAGAGGGAAACTATATCTGGTTTTTGAATACGTTGAAAAGGTAAACTGTATTATATTAAATACAGATCAACCAGATCGAGGGAGCCTGTGGCTGCAGAGTGGCGGACACTTTTTGAAATACAGGGGCTCATGCCTGATCACGGAGCACAGCTAGGATGGAAGGGTTGGTCTGGGATTTATCCCAACTCACCCTGTCAACACTCCTGGTGCGAAGAAACCTGGAGTACCCGAAGAAAACCTTCACCATACAGTTTATGCCTGGTACATAACTTACTTCGCTACCGGAGGCATATGGCAGTCTCCGAGTGCCATCTATAGACCCATTGCACATGACGTCACAGCGCCGGTGACGATGCATCTGGAGGACAAATTAGCAATCTATCCATAATATAACTTTTGTAAACAAAGCAAATTTTGTAAAACTTTATAATAATTTTGTATTAAAATGGTTAATTTTTGCGCTGTATGTGGTTGTTGTACCCGAACAGATATTGTTATGGAGCATGGAGGACACTTTAAGGATTTGTGACGTCAGTGCAATGGGTCTATAATCTATATACAGTAGTTAATTCTTTTTCCATCCTAGAACATGCTGGAATTACTTGATGAGATGCCCAATGGTGTTCCTATATCTAGGTTAAGGTATTAACAGTTTCTGTACTTATTAAAATAATCTTATATACTGTAGCGGAGAAAGACCTTAAAGATCAACTAAAAAAATCCGGTTCTTAATTT
This sequence comes from Paramuricea clavata, assembly GCA_902702795.2. Lineage (NCBI taxonomy): Eukaryota > Metazoa > Cnidaria > Anthozoa > Malacalcyonacea > Plexauridae > Paramuricea > Paramuricea clavata. The sequence goes on from CACRXK020000318.1 coordinate 16,996, forward strand.
CAATCTTCAATAGGGGCCATATATTTCAACTTATAAAAGCTATACAGTGGTGTCATCAAAACAATGTTATACATAGAGGTACGTTGTCGTTAAATTTTGTGCGTTGTGCCAAACTGTCGAATAGACAGTAAACTAATTTGTCTTTTTATGTTAATTAAGATATAAAACCTGAAAATTTGTTAATAAGCAAGGATGATTCGCTGAAGTTATGCGACTTTGGTAAGTTAATCTCTAAGGTTGATTGCTAATAAAATGTACTGTACAACTTATAGTTGTGCTTAATTTTGGGGGTTAAAAAATGCGACGAAAGTTCACTCTTGGTCCAAGTACGCCAAATGTCTAAGAAACATACGCAGTAACATAGTTACTTAATACAGTTCCTTTGTGTTTACATGCAACGAGCATTCTCCAATATGAGTTGGTGCAGTAAAGCTCATGTTTAGTACAGGCAATATATGCAATTACAGAGAACATGGGCAAATCTAGTTTAGAAAATCGTACGTTATTAATGACTGATTCGAAAAGTATATACTGCATTACTTAAGACTAATAAATAAATTTTCATCAAAGACTGTTATTTAAGGCAAAGTGTAAGAGTTTAATAAGATTGAAAGAATCCATGCCAATGAAATGTTTTGAAAAGTTAAAACGTAGTTGGAACTCCCTTTTTTAGCAGGCTTTAGTTGCGGAACGCACGACCTCGGACGGTATTTTTGAAGAATGTTTTAATTAACCTCTGGGCTTTGTTCTTGTCATTCTTCTATATACAGTTCTATAGTATGTTTGCGATGTTACTCTGAGTGCATATCCACACCGGGCGAGCTTGAAAAATATGCCCGGCCACGGTGGGATTCGAACCTACGACCTTTGGAATACTAGCCCAATGCTCTT
>CACRXK020000318.1:17906-43611 GCA_902702795.2 Paramuricea clavata
ATCTCTTACTCGAACCGTCCTGACCGCGTAGCTCAGTTGGAAGAGCATTGGGCTAGTATTCCAAAGGTCGTAGGTTCGAATCCCACCGTGGCCGGGCATATTTTTCAAGCTCGCCCGGTGTGGATATACACTCAGAGTAACAGCGCAAACATATTATTCACCTGAGTACACAACACCAACACAGAAAAAAAAATTCATATTACTAGAACATATTGGTATTGAAGGAACTAGATACTGTTCCGAAATATCACTTACTCGAACCGTCCTGACCGCGTAGCTCGGTTGGAAGAGCATTGGGCTGGTATTCCAAAGGTCGTAGGTTCGAATCCCACCGTGGCCGGGCATATTTTTCAAGCTCGCCCGGTGTGGATATGCACTCAGAGTAACATCGCAAACATATTATTCACCTGAGTACACAACACCAACACAGGAAAAAAAATTCATATTACTAGAACATATTGGTATTGAAGGAACTAGATACTGTTCCGAAATATCACTTACTCGAACCGTCCTCACCGCGTAGGTCAGTTGGAAGAGCATTGGGCTAGTATTCCCAAGGTCGTAGGTTCGAATCCCACCGTGGCCGGGCATATTTTTCAAGCTCGCCCGGTGTGGATATGCACCCAGAGTAACATCGCAAACATATTATTCACCTGAGTAGACAACACCAACACAGGAAAAAAAAATTCATATTACTAGAACATATTGGTATTGAAGGAACCAGATACTGTTCCGAAAGATCACTTACTCGAACCGTCCTGACCGCGTAGCTCAGTTGGAAGAGCATTGGGCTAGTATTCCAAAGGTCGTAGGTTCGAATCCCACCGTGGCCGGGCATATTTTTCAAGCTCGCCCGGTGTGGATATGCACTCAGAGTAACATCGCAAACATATTATTCATCTGAGTACACAACACCAACACAGAAAAAAAATTCATATTACAAGAACACATTGGTATTGAAGGAACTAGATACTGTTCCGAAATATCACTTACTCGAACCGTCCTGACCGCGTAGCTCAGTTGGAAGAGCATTGGGCTAGTATTCCAAAGGTCGTAGGTTCGAATCCCACCGTGGCCGGGCATATTTTTCAAGCTCGCCCGGTGTGGATATGCACTCAGAGTAACATCGCAAACATATTATTCACCTGAGTACACAACACCAACAGAGAAAAAAAAATTCATAGTTCTATAGTATTTTATTACAGTATTCTATATACAGTTCTAGTATTATCTTTAGTGAATATGAAATTATCATCATGGTTTCTTTAATTCTCTGCAGGTTTTGCTCGTGCTATGTCATCCAATTCTTCAGCTCCATTTACAGATTATGTCGCAACTCGCTGGTACAGATCCCCGGAGTTGTTGCTCGGGTACGATTCAAAGTATTTCCTTTATTATCACGAACAAATCTGCATTCATGAATATAAATCAGGGTTCGAAATGTTTCTTTATTTTTTAGTATCCAGTTGGGATACCAGAGTATAGTTTTGGCATGGATAGTTAAAAAATAGCATGGAAAGTGTTTTTATAATTCATGGTTTTAGTATCCTTCCAGAGAAATGAGAGAATCATGTATTCCACTACAGTAGTTACCATAAGACATGTCTCGCGCATAGTAGTAAACAGAAATTTACAGTTGACGTGTGCATGACAACTTATTAAAGCTAATTAATTGACATGCGAGAATTACACCGTGGCAATTTCAACGTTCTATTAGTCATTATAACTTTTATAAAATCATAAATACTTCATGTATCTAAAAACGAAAAACATACTGGATTGTCATAGGACGATGTCCTCAGACGAAATCTTTTCAGACTGCACATGCACATTTGAGTTGGTGTTACTTTCAGTAACGCTACTATATTTTACTCTAGGGGTTCTTATGGTAAACCAGTGGATATTTGGGCAATAGGTTGTATACTTGGAGAACTGACTGACGGACAGGTAAGAAATACCACTGAGGAAAGTAACTGCTCCTTTGTGTTATTTAGTATTATTCATTTAGTTGTGGTCTTGTTGAATGTTTTTGCGTTGACCGTTGTTGCAAAATACATTAGGGAGCTTTAGATTTGACTACGAATACGACTACGAGTACGAGATTCGTCAAGCGAAAACGCATGCTGTATGCTTACGCCATCCCGTACTGACGCGAAAAAGTCGTAGCCGTCGCCCATCTGAGAACGAACTTGCGGATAAATCTCGTAGTCCTCACGACGACTTTTGAAAAAAACAAAGTTGACTTTTTTTTGTTTTCCAAAAATAATTTCTAGCATTTATATAGCGTTTATCCGGCGCAAATAATATATTAATACTAAATATCTGGCCTGTTTTTAATGTTATGACTTATTTACACGTTTTGTAGGGGATTTTAGTCTGCAGGAGATTTAGTTTATGAAACTTTTTCTCTCGTTGTTGGTTTACTGCTATAAAAACAACATTTGAGTGAAAACGAAAACGACTACCGGTAATTTCCTAGCACGCGATCAAATCTCGTACTCGTAGTCGTACTCGTAGTCAAGTCTAAAGCTCCGTATTGTTGCGGTGACAACGTTTGTTGTTGTTGTTGCAAAAATGTTTCCCGATAAATTTCAAAACATACATGTACAGTAAGTTATTTCTTGAGTGTAAAAACTGGTTTGCCTATTTTCGGACAACATGGCTGGAAAACTATTATGTTTCACCAACACTGTTTCAACTTTGCTAACAAATATATTACTGCATGTGGTGACAAGAAACTTTCTTTTCTATCTTTTAGCCTGTGTTTCCTGGAGAAAGTGAAATAGACCAGTTATATACTATACAAAAGGTTGGTTCTATATAAGTTTTCTTCCATCCTCTGGCAAAATGATTTGGCCCAATATAATACCATGTCATAGCCTGCATGGTATACTGAACTTGTTTTATTTTGTAGTAGATGTTAGCAGTTTCTTTCCCATGATGACCTAAAGCTACGTAAGGTGTAACGTTAATGTCTTTTGTTTTCAAATATTGAAGGTTCTAGGACCTCTTCCTCCTGATCAAATGGAAATGTTTCACAACAACCCACGTTTCAAAGGACTTAAGGTTGGTAGATCATTGAGACTTCATATGTTCTGATTTCATTGTTATTTAGCATGCTCTTGGTAGTACAAACATCGCATATTATGATCAGAGTCAAATTGAAATTTTGATATAAAAATTTGAAACAGGTTTCACGGATTATAGCTTTAATTTACAAAGATAGCTGCGGTGTGAAGTATAATAAATAATATACAATTACATTCCTTCTTACGGCAGCTTGCTTTTTTAGGTCCCGTTCCCATTTATTTTGAATTGTGTCGAAGATAACTCCACTATGCTAATGTATAGAAACACAGTCGATAAGGCCTGTTTCAAACGTTGTGCTTCTCCCTCATCTATTATTTCTAATGCATTCGGCACATGAGAAGCGCGACGTTTGAAACATGCCTTAGAGTGTAACATCTTGTGTGTAATTAGTTGGAGTGTTGGTAAGGTTTATCTTATTCTTTAAAACAGTTTCCTGACGTTTCGAGACCACAGACTCTGGTGAAGAGATACAATGGCGTCCTAAATTCAGATCTACTTCAATTTTTGACGGTATTTGTTTCCATTTTTTAACTTTTTAAAAAGGTACTTCAGCCTTATCGTTCATTATAAGAAAATTATAGGACTTGTGCGATTTTTGCTTATTTTCCTCACCTGCAGGGTGTCAATTTATTTACATCACACACAGGGCGTTCATATTGGAGTAAGACGTGAAACTAAATTTGCAAATTCTTTAAGGGCCTATTCACACGATATACGACTATAGTCGTATACGATTGTCATTCTGGCGTTGAGAACGACTGCTGACGCCGCTATATTCCTTTTTATCAGTTCATGGCGAAATATGAAATATGACATCTTTACATTTATTCGAGTACATACCTGTACGCCGGGATCGTATACGACTAGTCGTATCGTGTAAATGGGCTTAAAAACACGTCCAGCTTGGAAATCGTCTTAGATGATATGTGCTGAATTGGTTTTGTTCCCTCCTCATCCCCAGGCGCCATTGTTTGCTACGCCGCATGACGGTATGCGTACCTCAATACTGTACTTTCATGCACATGCAAACATGACAGTGTAATGGACTGGTCTTCAAGTCTGACGTGTTCCAAAGAATTTTGAACAATTCCAAACTCATATTTTCTGAGAAAATATTGACTTGTTTAATTGCCAAGTCATCGTGATTTTGCCCCAAATTTCAAAGAAAAAGGCGAACTTGTGTCGAAATTGTAACCTATATCTTGCTGCATAAAGATCAAAAACCCCTCTTTTGTAACCCCCTAAAGAAATAAGATTTTCAGTAACGCCCGAAGAATTCCAGTGTGAAAATATTGAACCCCCTCAACTGGATAGAATGTCTACTAAAGCAAAATTAAACTTGATTAATATGCATGAATATTATACCTCAAATTCAAATTGTCCAAAGAAAAAACATCATTTGTACCACGTGACAATGTGATTTTTTTTACGGTATTTCACTCAAATTAATGATTTCGCAATGCAGCGTGAGATACTATAATATCCCACGGTAGATTCACCGTGGGATATTGTAGTATCTCACGCGTGACGCGTGGACACCACGCTCTGACACAATATGGCGAAATCCATGCAGAATAGAATAAGGCAATAACCTGAGAAGGAGGCTCATGCTATATTGTAATGTTTCTATACCATATTAGCACTCAACTTGGTGTTCATAGTTAGTATATTTCAATGTTTTCTCATTCATTCTCTCTCAGCAGAAATTTGGAAATGTGTATTTTGTTGTCAGGAAGGTAGCTACAAATAAAACATAATTTGCGAACTGCATCGCCTGTTAATAAGTACTGTTTAATAAACTAGCAGAAGTGTTTTATTAGGTTTAAAGCCACGAGCGCGCAGCGCGGGTGGCTTTAGACCTAATAAAACACGTACTGCGAGTTTATTAAACGGTTTCAAACACGACTACAAATTCAATAGATATACTGCCTTATTAGTATTCTTTATATAAAGAATACTAACGAGGACACGACTACAATAGATCATGCCTTATTAGTATTCTTTATATAAAGAATACTAATTACGAGTGTTTTAACAGGTTTAAAGCCACTGCACGTGATATATTATGGTTGACATGATTTGTCAATAAGCTTATGAATTATTAATGAGTGTTTGAAGGGTTGTATAAAGAGCGCAACTATTATGCCCGCCGGCATAATTGTTGGGGAATTCAGAATAAAATGTATTATACATAAATAGGCTTGCAAGTAAGCAAACAAACAAACAAACAAACAAACAAAATACATTTTTGTGCAGAAATGTAATGCATGTGCCAGTTTGTTTTTTAAATTTTACTTTTCTCAATTTAAACATTTTGGAATCGTAGTGAGAATATATATCATATTATCTATATATATTATCTATATTTTACAGCATACCAATACATTTATACAGTATTTATAAATGTATTGGTAAAATATAGATATATTAACAATAATTTTTCAACCTACCGCGTGCATACCACTGCCTCGACCTACAGATAACTTAATTACAGTATATGCTTACTAGCAGATAACTCTGATTGCCATATTTAACCTTAAGCTATTAGCCATATTCAAAAGCCACGCTATACTGTATAATTAATGGAATTATTAATAATTTGTCGTCGCTGACTCAGGTGGAGATTTGCAAAAGTGTTGCAAAACCATTCTGGCCTTGAAAGACATTTAATCCATAATTTTCATCATGTTAAGACATTTGCATATAATAATCCTATTTTGCTAAATGGCGCCGTCATCTCCGCAGAAAAAAAAAACACAGTCTGCAGGTTCACTGGCATACACAACATAAATTTCATCACTTTCAATTGTGGACGACTGCATGTCTCGGTTTCCATCCAAAATCTCCTATCTCCTCTGATGTCCATCTTATTTTTACATTGGAGCCAACTTCGAAATAATCTTCATAATTAACTTCCTTATACATGCAGTTATACTACTTGTTTTGTGAAACCACTGTCGTGTTTTCATCCTTATTCATATTGGAACTGGAACGTGTTTTATGGTTCAGGTATATTAATAAAGTTTCAAAGTTTTCCTGCATGGAATTGATATTTGAGATTCATTTGTTAAATTCTTTCCAGGTTATGTTCTTGTTCGGTAAACGTCCGGTTGATCAATAATTTCATAGTTTATGTGATACAATATGAATGATTGAACCAATTTAATCAAGTGCTTTATTTCGCGTACTTGTATGTAAGATTCCAAACGACATTTTCCGTGCAGCAATAGAAACACACGAATGACCAAATTGTCTTTCTTACCTGCTGTAGACAAATTGTGATACTTCAAAATATACTGAAGAGTTGCAGCAGGTAGCTTTTTTAACATGGAAATACCTTTTGGCAACGAACCCAAATCTAGTCGGCTCGAAAATCTTCTGGAACGTCTTCATCTTCGTCTTCAACGGCCCAACGCCTTAACAATTACATACTTTGGACCTTTGACTAAAATATTGTTCTCCTTGCACATTTGTTCTAATTCGGCCATGTTAAGTTTATAAAGAGGATGACTGCGCCAGGTCTCCCGTCCAATACTATCACGGTAGCTTTTGTCAGCTTTCTCTCTATTCTTGGTGAAATATTCCGTTACTTCTTCGATTGGTAAACCATGAAAGGAGAGCTAGTTGATGTAAGATTGCATTTGACAGATAATTTTCAATGTCAAAAATATGTCCGTGTTGGCAAAGATATCATATTAGTCAGGCTTGTCTCTTGCGAGTCGCTCAGTTTTTTCGTATGAAAGGAAATGAAGTTCACCAGAATGAATCCAACGGATGTAATACGATATTGGCTGAAGTGTTTTTCCATTGTTACCATCAAAACGTGACGCGTCACGCAACATTGCGCCATATTTATCTTTGTTGACTGTTCTGACATCAGACTGTAGTATGTATTTGTAATCTTTTGCATACTGACCAATATAGTTTTCATCAATCTTCCATGTTTCAACCATGTATCTATAATAAACTAGAAAGATATGAACAAGGTTACTAGTTATGTGAAGTAACTGCATTTGGTTGGCCTATACGCACTCGACAGCGAATGAAATTTGATATAAAATCAGTGCAATTCAAGATAATTCAGAGCTAAGTCATGTCGGTAGACGGTAGTGAAGGACTATTAAATTTTAAACTCTATAATAATAGAGCTAATAAGCCTAATATCATATGTATGATGCTTGCAAAGCTATGTAGCTACACACATTGTAAGTAAGTGCGGTATAATATCGATGCAAACCGCAAATGATCTACAGTTGTGAGTTGTCGCATTACTTCAGCAAATTGCGCGCATTAAATTTGCAACATGAATAAAATACTATTTCATGATTTACGCAATACACAATTCATAATAAATAGAACTATGATTTACCTGCATAGTGTCGTCGCTTCATCTTATTGGCGAATCTTATTCATATCCCATAACCCCCTGTCTAAATTTATAGTCTTTCCCTTGTATCGGCAAGACGGCAACATAAATTTGCAAAATAGTATACCGTATTTACTCGATTGAGCGTCGCCCCGGTTTGAGCGCCGCCCCCGAATGAGCGCCGCATTTGTGATCAAATTTTTTCAAAGAGCGCCGCCCCCGAATGAGCGCCGCACTAATTATTTTCAAATGCGGCGCTTAATCGATTCCCTTTCAATGCGACGAATTTACGTCTTCTGGGGCCGGTTGTTGAAAGCCCGATTAGCGCTAATCCTGGGTTAAATTTAACCTGCTGTTTTTGTTTATGTATTTCTGCATGATCATTCGTTTCAAAACTTTAGAAAAGAAAACCTCTATTGAAAATTGATGAGCTGTTGGAAAATTCAATTTGTCGATTTGTGTTAACCCAGGGTTAGGCTAACCGGCTTTTGAACAACCGGCCCCAGATGTCGAGGAGGCATATCCAACAATGGTTACGATGCAGCAGTTGGACTCGGAACATGAAGAGGACAGTGACATTGATATTTTGTAACTTGTAAACAGTGTAAAACCTTTCCACCGTCAAAATGGTGACATTTAGTAACAAAGACATAAATAAAAGATTTTTTAAAGAGCGCCGCCCCCAATTGTGCACCGCCCCCGAATGAGCCCCGCATCTGAAGCTCTGAAAATTTAAAGAGTGCCGCGGCGCTCAAACGAGTAAATACGTAACGACGAACCTATTTTGAAATTTGAACGCACCGCGGTGACAATCTATCCAATCAAAAGGCTCGTGCGTGGCCAGACAACCCACAGGTTGCCGTCTAATATATGTTCTATTGCCAATTGTCACGTTCAGATTCGTTGAGCTTAATTCATAATCTTAATTTGAATTCTGAGTTTCCGTGTACTACCGTATAGGAATTGATTCAATCGTAGTTAATATAGAAGACCTATATATTTGGAAGCAAGATATAAGGCCCATACAGACCGAACGCGATTTCACAACGCGACGCGAATTTTCAGTTTTCAATGACATTTAACTTTAATATTTTTCAATGTTTTTCAAATATTCGGAACTACTTAAGCAATTTTAGCTATTTGGTCTGCATATCTTGTAAAATTTTTATCCGTTGACGGTTTTATTTGCTTTTGAAAACTGAAAATTTGCGTCGCTTTGCCGAATCGCGTCCGGTTTGTGTGGGCCTATAGGGGTGTCTGAATTTCAGACACCCTTATATTTGGAAGCAAGATATAGGCGTGTCTGAATTTCAGAAGCCCTCATATTTGGAAGCAAGATATATAGGAGTGTCTGAATATCAGACACCGTTGTATTGGGAAGCAAGATTTAGGGGTCTCTGAATTTCAGACACCCTTATATTTGGAAGCAAGATATAGGAGTGTCTGAATTTAGTCAGGCACCGTTATATTTGGAAGCAAAATATAGGAGTGTCTGAATTTCAGACACCGTTATATTTGGAAGCAAGATATAGGAGTGTCTGAATTTCAGACACCGTTATATTTGGAAGCAAGATATAGGAGTGTCTGAATTTCAGACATCCTTATATTTGGAAGCAAGATATAGGAGTGTCTGAATTTCAGACACCGTTATATTTGGAAGCAAGATATAGGGGTGTCTGAATTTCAGACATCCTTATATTTGGAAGCAAGATATAGGAGTGTTTGAATTTCAGACATCGTTATATTTGGAAGGAAGATATAGGGGTGTCTGAATTTCAGACATCCTTATATTTGGAAGCAAGATATAGGAGTGTCTGAATTTCAGACATCCTTATATTTGGAAGCAAGATGTAGGAGTGTCTGAATTTTAGACACCGTTATATTTGGAAGCAAGATATAGGAATGTCTGAATTTCAGACACCGTTATATTTGGAAGGAATATATAGGGGTGTCTGAATTTCAGACATCCTTATATTTGGAAGCAAGATATAGGAGTGTCTGAATTTCAGGCACCGTTATATTTGGAAGGAAGATATAGGGGTGTCTGAAATTCGGACACCCCTATAAATACTTTTGGCGCATTTACTGCATGTATAGTGGAATCTTGACTTGATATAAAAAGGATGTTTGTGCTCACAGTCAAATTGTGTCTGCCAAAGCTAATTTCTTTAAAAAAATTGATGAGTCTGCGGCTTTTTTTAAATTTCCTAAATCTGTGCGGAAAATCACAAGTTTGGAGTTGTTCAAATTCTTTGGAACGCGTTAGGTCACAATGCATGATTATTAAACTGAGCTTGTTCATGCACCAGCGAACACCGGAAACTGAGCTTGTTCATGCACCAGCGAACTCCGGGTATTGCAATTTCAACGTCAAATACAATATGACGAATTGGCACTAACCTATTGAAAAAGATTCGGTTAATGGTTGATTATCACAATAAAACTATAGAGTTACAAACACTGATTCCTCTTGTTTAGGGAAGCCAGTCACAAAATATTTTAGTTTCGTATTATCGATATGGCTTCCAACGGGTACGTTGTGCGTACCAATTAAACATATTTCATCAATAACTTATTAAACATATTTCAGCAAGCCTTACAACTTGCTCCTGAACAACGACCAAGTATTGATGAATGTATAAGACATAAAGCATTCACGAATGAAACGAATTCTGGTGAAGACACGAGTGACACGACACAATCTGCTGAAAAATGCGAATCTTTGAAAGCACCTGATCTGGCATTGAACAATTGTGAGAATCAGAAAAACGGGAGTATAAAAGAGAAATTTGAAAATTTTGATATAACAGATAATAATGAAGAAAGTTCTCAAAATACAGAACCCAATGAAGAATTGCAGGTAAAGAGTGCCATTTCTGAACCGCAACTGAAGTTGGACTTCTCAACGTTAAATAAAAAAGAAAGTTTTATGAAAATCAAACCTCCTGTACCAAGAGAGATACCAACAGGTCAAGTCTCTAGTTCATTAGAAAGTGAAGTCAGTTCTTCGGATGGAAGGACGTTTAAGGTATGCTTGATTCACTGGCGTAGCCAGTGCAATATACCCGGGGTGGCAATGCAAATTTTGTCATGTTCATAGATTGTAAAGACAATAAATTGAAAAAAAATGAATAATGCTAATAATTTAAAATTTGTATTGCCTCCCCGGGTATATTGCTCTGGCTACGCCAGGGGCTTGATTAATGTCAGCGATGTGTAAATGTAAAGCAATGTGTATAATTACAGTATAGTGGTGCTATATATAGTCTGTGAACATACGCCTCTGAAAATATGAAACCCGCGAAAGGTAAACGAGCATCAAGAAACAAAACAAAACCCGTGTATATTATGCAAAAAGATATTGTGTGCAGCACAAAACTGAATTGATTGTCTTGCCCCCCAATTTGAAAGCTGCGTTTTGATGTTTTTGCTGCTATTGTAATGGAATACTATTAATACAATACAAATAATGAATGTTCATGAGTGCAATGGTAAAAATGTTTTCATGAAGTGAAAGATGGAATTTTCCATTGATGGGAAAGATGGGATTTCACCGAATGAAAATATTTTTACTATTGCACGGTAGCAAAATGGGAATTTTAATTCCATATCACGTGATCGTAATCAGCCAATTAAATGACTTCAGTTTAATGAGATGCTATATAAACTGGTATATATAAAATATACTGAATTTGCTAATATAGTTTCCATATTGTTGTTACGTTCATTATAGCCGATGAACAGCGATGAGCTGAAGAAATACAAATTAAAAACACGCGACAAGACCAAGGCAAAACAAAAGAGTCGTCTGGATATCCCAAAAGCAGAGGTAAGAATATTCATGCACAAGAATGGAAAATTTGTAATGAAGATAACACTTTTCCAGTCGCTCGATCGTTTTCATTTCATTTACTGTATAGTATAGACAGCTGAAGGTGTGCGCTGCCTAATATAGTACGCCGACGTCACAAAATATAACAGTTATGTTTCACTCATGTATACAGTTTAAATTTGCTGTTCATATCCTGTATCCATATTTGTTTACTAATATAGAATCCATAGATTTTACTGGTGTTGCTGACACTGAATTTAGCGTGTGTGTGTTTTTTTTTTCACGTCCGTGTATTAGGCCTAAGCTCCCTGTTATGTAACACGCGAGAAGGGATTTATCAATATTTGTCCAGATAAAATTTCTCATTGATGGTTGTGTTTACACGGTACCACCCATAGCGGTGTCCCCGTCCGCTTCTTTTTACACAGCACGGTGGTAATCTTTCTTTATTATTGTTTGTGTTGTATGGCCGAGTGCATGGAGTAATCTGGTAACGAATCTGTATATACCAATAAACCGGCGTTTTTGCGTACTCGACAAAAAATATCCGTCCGATAGAATTGCCTCTCGGTAAATAAATATTTGCCCCGTAGAATTTTCTATACGTATATAAATAAATATCTGTCATATGGGAATTCCTAGCTAAACTAAATGTTGCTTCTGTAAGGAGTTAAAAGTTTGTCTAATGCCGTGAGAACTGGGCCGCGATGATTTATTCTTGTAGCAACAAGTATATTGTTCAAATTTTAGTCGATCATTCCTGGTGAAAGTAGTAAGAAAATCATGGATCATGAAAATAAACAGGAGGAGACAAGTGAGAACGTTAATGTAATATATGTCTGAATTCTCTCAGAATGCCTTAATTAATTTAGTTTATTATGAGTTTACATCTGTTTAGAGCGCCCCTCGCCCTAAACAGAGAGACCACCTAACTTGTAGAGATGGGCGCGACTATAGTATTTCTCTTGTTTCCACCATGCATGACTTGCCCTTGCACCGAACTCATCCGCTATAAAACTGGTTATACATTGCCGTCTACCTAAAAAAGATAACAAAACCTTAACAATCCTTCTTAAAAAATAACAAAATGTTATAGTTTTGTTTTCTTTTCTGGTATAGTTATTGATGCAGTATATCATTTTTGCAATTATCTAAAATAAAACAAATTATTTGTTACAGTTTGTTCTGATCAAACTTTAAAACTGCCTACCTCTCCGGACGCAATATTTTCAAACAAAAGACGTGGTTCCAAAGAAGATCCCTTGCACGAGCGTTCAATATCTCCAAGAGAAATCTCAACTGATCCAGCTCTATCATATAATGTAATACAAGAAAGAAAGTCTGATGTTGCTTTGACGACAAATAATCCAAGGTTAGTGCTTCAAGTAATCAAGTTAGAAATATCGCAAGGTTTTTTCCCTTGATGAACTTTGGACATTTTCACCCTCTTTGTTGAATAAACTAAAAAAAATCTGGTTCATCGATTCACCTTTTTAACATAAATGTATAATTAATATCCTTTAGAAAAACATTTTCCTTTGACAGTTACTGAAAACTAACAATGATTCCTAATAGTCAGGACTGCAATAATTCTTGTGTGTGACCCTGAGAGTTCAATAAAGATATACTATGATTGTATTATACGGCCTTTATCTCTGTGTGTTTTTTATAAAATGTCTAAAAACAAACCATGCATAGAGGCGAGTGTTAAAGTATGATACTAGTAACACAACTTCCTCCAATTTCAAATTTGCATTATAACGACTGCATCAAAGGGTAAGGAATTCGCGATACCACTATAACCACAATGCAAAGCGCTACGAAAACGTAATAAGGGGAATCGCGAATTGACCATTTTTTGTTCTAACTTAGAGAAAAGAAGGAAAGACGGAAAAAGAAGAAAAGATCAAATCAGGTACCTGTACTAGTTTATCAGGTACAAGGCAATGTATATATGGTGACCAGAGCAGTACATGATTATCTATAGACATATGTAATGTACATGTTTTGAAGTAATTTATCATACGCGAGGTGGAGTTAATTATAGTTATCTGAAACAACGAAAAATGTGTTAAAACCGGAGGCATTACCTGCAAGTTTTTGTCGCACTTCGAGTTTTTATCGCACTTCACTCCTTTTCGTGCATGGTATAACTTCTCAAATGAACGTTTATTACCATGGTATCAAGATGACGATACCGTGCTGCTCCATTGAACTATAAATAAACTGGAAGGCTAACTGCTATGATGAAGGCCTATGATTTGATGAAGCCAAAATAGTTTTTCTGAGTTATGAGCAGAAATACTTGACCCCAAACGTCGGGCTATATATCAAATTGAAGCTATTGAAAATTGCTATTTGGTGTGGAAATTTCAAGACTTCAGCGAAAAGAAAAATATTTTAAAAATACAAAAACAACTGCAAAACGGCAAATTATCGGTAATTATGTTTGTAGTTTTTCAATATTTCCCTTTTAGCTAAAGTCTTGAAATTTCTACACCAAATAGCGTTTTTCAATAGCTTCAATTTGATATATAGCCCAACGTTCAGTGTTGAGTATTTCTGCTCATAACTCAGAAAAACTAAAATGCACTGGCTTCAATTTCCCCCCCCCCCCCTGAGTTAGCCTTCCAGTTTATTTATAGTTCAATGTGCTGCTCTCCTTTGTGTTTTGCTCATGAATTATTAGCATGACAAAATTACTGGATGCTGATTGGTTGAGAGGAGTACAATTATTTCATTAATTGTACTGCAGTACCCAAAACAAAACAAACAAAATGGTGGAAAGGTATTTTAAACACAAATGTGAAATGAAATTGCCATGGAGGAACTAGATGAAAATACGAACAAAAGCACCAAATTTTGCTTTAATAAAAGAACTGAATGAAAATACAAACAAAAGCACCAAATTTTGGTTGAAAGTCTGGCAGAACTGGGCTTCGGCGAGAGAATATGATGTTGACATTGAGAAGTATCCAATTTTGTCATGCTAATAATAAACAAGTAATCATGCGATGTTGCTCGTACAATTAGGGATTAATAATACTCGTGATGTTTGGAAATTTGCCAAATTGGACTCGCCCAGGCGGCTCGTCCAATTTTGGCAAAATTTCCAAACATCACTCGTACTATTAATCCCTAATTGTACTCGCCATCGCATGATTACCTATACTAATTATTAATAAGAATGTTATTGACATCACACTGTCAGTATTTATTGATTTTCTTCTTGTTGTGAGAGGCATTGTTTTATGTCCATAGACTTCCATAGACTACTTCTTTTTACTGCATTACGGTGCATGTGCATTAATTTATTTTTTGTCTACATTTTCATGTACGTTGTGTACTTCAGGTGTCTTTAAGGGATCAAGGTGTCCATGATTATTTTCCTACAACAGATATCACCAGGTATATTTCTTAATTTCTAGATTTGTATTGTTTCCACACTGCATTACTTACAAGACAAGCTATAATAAATTATAATTTTTATTAATTATAATTGACGATAACATCTGTACATGGATGTAAAATGTTATATCTAGGAAAAATGTGATAACTTTGTTTTTCAATTAATTTCAGTGATGAAGTGATGAGACATGAGACAGGCGATAAAGAGGAAGACGCACCGGTATGATATGTATATACATGTGTCAATATATTTAATATTATACAGGCAGATAAGACATAAATTTGCGTGGCCTGGTGGCTATGGAGCCTCGCTTTTATTTGTGATTGAGACCTTGACTGTACACAAACTCCGCTCGCATGCACTTTTTTATTTTATGCAGGCGCATTTTATAATCCTGACAAAATTTAGCTCTGACAACCTAAAATATGACGCATTCAGTTTGCAGGGACATTTTGAAGTTATGCATCTTGCTTGCATGCACTAAAAAATATTAATAAGCCCTGACTGTAAAATACATTATTTTTCACCCTGCTCGGTTTCCTTTGTTCTTGTCGGGGAATATAATCAATATTCCCCTCTAATCAATTTCCGTTTAATAATCCCCTCTAATATTCACCTGCAATTAATAATCCCCTCTAATATTCACCTGCAATGTCTTTGCAGCACAAAAAATGAGAAAAAAACAACATCGCGAAGGCAATATGGCATTAAGAATTCTTTCTTTTCTGACTCATTAACGCGACCTCGCAGTGTGAAAAATAAGTACGTTATTTTGAGGCACCTCGGGGATATGTGTTTATTCACCTCGGCGCTGCGCGCCTCGGTGAATAAATCACATATCCCCTCGTTGCCTCAAAATAACCTATACGTATTGTAATCTAATGGTTGTCACTAATTCGTTGTGGATGCATCTACATTACCATTATGTCTATTTTACAGGCTACTACATCTAATTTTTATTCACCTGGTATGAACAATGCGTCTCTATATAAGACTCAACTAAAACCTCTCAACTACACAATGAACAACATATCACTACGGCAAGCAAGGCATCCTGGGTCAAAAGTTAATAAACATCGATCTTTTCAACAACCATATTTACCTCCGCCACCAAGTATTCCGCGACATTTATTACGGGCAGACACCGTGTTAAGACACAAATCAAACACTGATCACAGTGAGCTTGCGGAGCCTGAATTGCAAGGATTAAAACTAAATAAACAATCTGGGTACTCAAGAGAAGGAATTTCACATGGTGCGGGTCTTAAACCTTTACAAACACATAAAGATTGGCGATATCGTCCTGATACAAACAGAAATACTACAAGTACTGATCTTAGTTCTTTAAAGGAAACGCTTCTTTGATATTTCCCGGTTATATCCTTCGTTATAATGGCACGTCTCCAGAATTATCTTAAATGTTGTTGAAAATTTTTATATAAATCTGAAATTTTAATCACTAATATCATCAATAACCAAATTTTAATATATTACTAAAAATAATATAATTAATATTGATGACCGTTTCTAATGTGTGTTTTGAGTTTTTCTATATAACTTCGTATTTTAGTACTTTAACAGTTTAACCAACATTGACCGTATTTCCCATTCCCCAAGTGTTCAGCGTCGCTCGTTCTTCGTACAGGACCATCCTGTCCCTTCTTCATATCTCTCCAGCAGGACAGATAATTTGCTGATAGTGGGTGTTGCCGCTTCAATGAGCAGGAAAGAACTTCTTCCCAGAGTCCCTCGTCAATCGCTCTTCTGCAATGATTCAATTTGTTTTCAAGAAATCTGCACCAAGTATACACTGGCTCTGCATATCTAAATTTAAACTAGAACTGTTCATTTTGTAAAAGAATATCCGTACGTCATGCCGATCATGCGCAGACTCTCATCCCTCGCCGTCTCAACTTGCAGGGTCCATAGGGGCATGTTCCCCGGAAACATTTCCAAACGTTGAGGCTCAGAAATCCTGGACTCACTGTGCATGGATTGAAGAATTTAGACAGCACAAATGCTGGGTTTAAAATACTTGATGTGGAGCTTGTATAGTCGCTTGTTGCATATAGCATCTAAACTTTTCTCCCTATTCTTGTGATATAGAAAACATATGCGATTAGGCCTTTCCCGATTGCGCTGGTAAAATCCTAAAAAAGTGCTGGCAAAAATGGCTAAAAAGTGCTCAAAATCTCAAAATAGTGCTCAAAAAGTGCTAAAATTGTGAACAGTTACCTCTAAGATTTTCGTAATTTTTTTAAAATCAGCATTTTTTAAAATCTGTTTCCACGTCCTCCATATATGGAACAAACTTCCGTATATGGAGTTGTTTACGACAAAAAAAAGAGAACTCGAAAAAGTCAGCGTTCTAATTTTTTAACTGTAAAGTCATATGCAGCTGTACGGCTTTTCTTTTGGAGTTATACCTAAATTATATATAAAATAATAGTATAATACCCGTCAATTTTTAAACCTTACTCCGAACTGTATGTTTAGTTAATAGAAGTACGAATCGAATTCTATAATCGCTAACTTTTTGTTGCTCAAAATTCGCTCGAAATGTGAAATATTGCTCAAATGTTGCCCAAAGTGCGAAAAAGTGCTCAACGTTGCTCAACATGCAAAATGGTGCTCCAAACAAAAAAAAAGTGCTCAAAAAGTGCTCAGCGCAATCGGGAAAGGCCTATATGCGATTTTGTCCAGATTAGCCGTCCGTGGACCGTGCATAAGGTTACGCCTCCATTGGTTCTTAGGCCACTGTGTGAAGTGCAGGCTACGTTTTGTATTAATAGTTCATAACTTCTGGTCAAAGGGCCTGCCACAATGTTCCACCACAGTGACCACACTATCCCCTGATATACTTTCATGAAAGCATATAGTAAACGTATTCATGATTTGTCAATAGAAAGATTAGCAGGACAGTTTCTTTATGTAGCTGAAACAACGAATCTAATGGTCAATACATATTATACATAATATTCTAATTTGCTTGCTCAACTTTCAGTATTTTGTTTACCGTGGCCGCGCACATTATTATAATTTTCGCGCATGTTACAGCAAGAACCTTTTCGCGTGGATTTTACCGTTTGAATTTCGCGCACGAATGGTCTGCGCGAATATACCCTTCAGGAAAGTACGTCACTTTGGCTATAGAGCCACGTTTTCGTGATTGAGACGTTGGGATTTAACTAATCTCTACATACACGAAAACGAGGCTCTAACCAAGATGACACTTTCCGGAAGGGTGTATTAGGGCTTAGGGTGAGCGGTTCCGATCCGGGTAAGATTGGGAATTTGGGATAGGATTGGGATAGCTTGGGTTAGGATCAGGGTCATACAGATCCAAAGTCCAGATCCAAAATATCCATGCAAGATGAAGTATTTGAACAAACTTTAAGAAACTTGCAAAACATCACACGTGTAAATATATTTCAGTGATGTCTTTGCAAATATTCTCTCGAATTTTGCGACCGTCTCTTCCAAGAACAATTTACTTTGGAGTACGTGGAAAGAATGTTCATATTTTACAAGGAAACAAGCAAAATATCTTATCAAAACCTATACAGAAAGTACGATACAAGAGCGGCAATGGAGGCAGTACACTTGCTTCCGACAATGTCCTAATGCTCACTGGACTAGGTTTATTTAGTGGAGTTATGTTTTATGTATGTTGTGTTATAATTTTTATGTTTTATAATTACTATTTTGTAAACTAGTTCACATGTTGTTTGGTTTCGGTGATAGTGATCGTCATTGTCAATGATGTCAATATCAAATTGTCAATCAATGTCAATTGATCGATGTGGACATATTTTAAATACATCAATTGAAGGGTTAAGGTTTGACTTGCTGTCTTGGTTTGTGTATTCTACATGTCAGTTTATTTCAAAATTTTAGAAAATATATAAGACTTCTGGTCACCCAGACTGGCCAGCCACGATTTCTGGGAAAGTATTTTCATATTTATAAACAAAGCTTTGATGTTTTTGTTAACCTAGGATTAAGCTATCTGGCTTTCAAAAAACCGTCGCCTGATGTGATTGCATTGCAATGAATGTAACTGGAACGCTACAGATAAACATGTATGACTGATTGAACGCTCTTTGCTAGTTGGGGGTAGCGTTCCAGCACAGAGTAGAGACATACAGAGACGTAACTAATGTACCCACGTTTTTGTGCGCATGCTTGGCAAGTTACTAGATGCATGCATCTGATTGGATGACGACCTGATGACAACTCACTTTAAACTTGTTGAGCACACACAGTTGATAATTTTTCGGCCGGGCGCCTGAAAAAAAGTGGGTACATGATAACGTAATCTTCCGCAGTGTTTACAACGATCAGTTACGTCTATGTATGTCTCTACTCTGTGGTTCCAGTTTATATATTCATTAAATTTCAATGTGTGATTGTGACCTTGCAAAAACCCGGGGGGGGGGCGGGGGCAATTAAAGAATACTCAGTGATATTGATCTCCTGGCATGGTCAACTGGCTACACTTCCAACTGGCTATACAATCAACTGGCTGTGAATGTGATCAACTGTCAACACTGTGCTTCATAGTGCACTGGCTATGTAATCAACTGGCTACATACCGTAGTTCTTATTTTGCCTGTAAAATAAAGGAAATTGCATACTTAATCAATTCAAAATTTACAAATTTAATAAATTTTGCAGATGTGACTTTTAATATACTTGTTAGTATGTCTTTAAAAAACCTGTCTATTGTTTGTAGGCATTTTATTTTGAAAAATTGGGCAAACTGCCAAAGCTTACAAAAGAAAGTTTGACAGATAAGGTAAGAAATAGATTGCATTGATGCCATACTATTGTTCCCAATAAACTGCGAAACGACCGTTTTTTTAGGCGCTTTGTCAGTGACAGTTTTGTCAATTGCAAAGGACATATTTGTGTACCACGCGATTACAATTCTTTGCAAGCGGCGTGTGAAAAACTGCAAGTTTCAGTTTGACAGTTATGGCAGTTGAATGGTTTCTAATTTTATTGTCCAATGAGATGATTTAAAATTCAAAACTACGCATCTGATTGGACAATAAAATTATAAACCATTCAACTGCCAGAAATGTCAAACTGAAACTTGCAGTTTTTCACACGCTGCTTGCAAAGAATTGTAATCGCGTGGTACACAAATATGTCCTTTGCCATTGACAAAACCGTCACTGACAAAGCGCCTAAAAAACCGGTTGTTTTGCAGTTTACTGGGAACAATAGTACATTTTACATTCTAATTACTATTGTTCCCAGTAAACTGCGTAACGACCGTTTTTTTAGGCGCTTTGTCAGTGACAGTTTTGTCAATTACGGAGGACATATTTGTGTACCTCGTGATCACAATTCGCTACAAGCGGCGTGTGAAAAACTGCAAGTTTCAGTTTGACAGTTCTGACAGTTAAATGGTTTCTAATTTTATTGTCCAATCAGGTGCGTAGTTTTGATTTAAAATTCAAAACTACGCATCTGATTGGACAATAAAATTAGAAACTCATTTAACTGTCAAACTGAAACTTGCAGTTTTTCACATGCCGCTTGCAACAAATTGTGATCACGAGGTACACAAATATGTCCTTCGTAATTGACAAAACTGTCACTGACAAAGCGCCTAAAAAAACGGTCGTTTCGCAGTTCACTGGGAACAATAGTACAGCACTCTGGTTCAATTGAATCAAATATAAATCATGGAGTTATTGAAAATATCAAATATCATCATGGAGTTATTGAAAATTAAACATATCTTTTGTGCATATTTGAATAATTGTATACATAAGTGTATATACAAAAAGATCATGACTATAGTGTATATTTTGCCTAACCATGCAGCGATTATAATGCTTGGTATTTTAAGCCTGACACAAAGCTTAATCTGGTCATTCACTGCCTTTGTATTGTTCAATAATTAGGTTCAAATCAAACACTATTAATAAATATATCAATGTCTAATTACACCAATCAAAATGATACATTAGATATGACCTGTGCTCATGCTAGAATAGGCAATCAGGGTTACCACCGAAATCCGGTTGTATGACATGAACTTTTAATATAAATGTTAATTGTATCAGGCCTTCATTTTTCATCTTGTGCCATTATACTTTGCTACACTGGCAGGAAGAAGTTGATGAAGAAGAAGACGTGATAGATGAAGAAGAAGGTAGCACAAGTTTAATAAAAAATTTTGTTTCTGTCCCTGTTCTATGTTCATGCATCAGTACTTGAGGTGGTACCAATAGTTTTACTATTATTTCAGTTGGTATTCATCCTGCTGATGAAGAAATTCCTGAACATGTTCCATTTGTGTTGATTGGAGCTGGGACAGCGTCATTTGCTGCTTATAGAGCTATCAAGAAAGAAAAACCAGATGCCAAGGTAGAGCACAATATATTTTGCAGTTGTTAAATAAGGCAAATGTGGAACAGCCCGGAACACCTCTGGAACACCACCAGAATAGCATGGAACAGTCCGAAACAGTCCGAAAAACCACAGGAACACCTCCAGAGCTATGACTTTTAGCCATTTAAGTGCTAAATAAGGGCTATCTTTAACATACTTGTAGTGAATGGGGGAAAGCTATAATTTCATTAACTTTAACGCATTAAAAAAAATTTGCCATGAATGTCTTTTGTTGTTTCAGAGTATATATTGATTCATAACTCGTACTCGTGTTTTTAGTTATTTTCTCAATTATCAATTAAAGCATATACTGATAAAAAAAACCTTGAAAAGAAGTTGTCTTAAAATTAATCCGTTTGTTAAAGAGAATGCGTCGGGACGATCAAGCCTTTGTTTCATATATTTAATATAATCTAGTTTTTACATATTGTATTGTATTAACATAGTTACACCAACCAAAGTATAAGAAATAAGGCAATTTTTATCAGGCAATGTACAGTGGAGACCTGAATTATTTTCATTTGAAAGCGTCATGCATCCGGGCGAAATATCCGAGTTTCAATGCAGAGACCTCGTGGTTCAACCAGGATTCCCACAACTTTTCAAGTTAGAACACGTCAAAAGGCTCGTTGGGGAGTTCGGCTGGGTCCTTCAATTTGGATGAAAAAAGATAGAAGGTGGAAAAGTGTTTTCTTCTAACTAACTGATACATTTTGAGTTTTGTTGTTTAGCACAATTTATAGAGCTCAGTGTATATGTGCTCTATTTGTCAGTGGCCGGTTATAGAAAACCCTTTTAGCATTTAGATTAGTCAAAATATTTTAACTTGAAAGTTGAAAAGAACAATTACAGTTTTTTCAAGACTTTAAATTTTGGCGACCGTGCGGAAATGTAATGTTTTTGAGTACTGATAAGCACTCACACAGCCCTTTGTTCGGCTTTAACGGCATAGATCATACTACATTAAAAATACTATAGACCATTTCTCAATTAGGTTTCACATTGACCACATGCAGACACTTTCAGAGACTAACGCTTTTGAGTACCGATTAAAAGCACTGTACCTCGACCAGGTGCATTCTAGAGCGTAATTCGGGAATAGTCTATTAGTTTTTGCTCTTAATTTTAATTCAGGTCTCCACTGTACATTGCCTGATAAAAACTTATTTTTATACTTTGTTTTGTTTAATTATGTTAATACAATACTAGATTATATTAAATATTTTTAACAAACGGATATTTTAAGATAACTTCTTTTCCAGGTTTTTTGTCAACTACAATATATGCTTTGACAGATGAGAAAATCACTAAAAACATGAGTACGAGTTAAGAATATACTCTGAAACAACAAAAGACGTTCATGGCATACTTTTTAATGCGTGTCATAAGTTAATGAAGTTGTAGCATAACCGCATTCGGCTATTCCGCATTCCCTGCATTCACTATTTTAAAGATAACCCCTATTTGGCGCCGAAATGGCTAAAATCCATAGCTACGGAGGTGTTCCGGTGGTTTTCCGACTGTTCTGGAGGTGTTCCATGCTGTTCCGGAAGCGTTCCGGTGTTCCGGATTGGTGTTCCGTGTTTTAGTACATGCCGTTAAATAATAATTAATTACATTTTAAAGTGAAGCGATACGAACAATGAAATTGCTCCAAGTTAAAATATAACCTGATGTCAATGCATGTTAATAACAATTTTCGTATGTATCTAATAACAGTACTTGACAAATTTATTTGATCTGTGTGTATTTTTTTATTTTCAATTGGAAGTATATTTTCTTGTTGGGAACTGTCGGATAAGAATATAAACACATGTGTCGCCGCTCTCTTTTTGTCTGTTAACTATTAATAAAAGTTAAGTAAAACCACATGCCTGAGCAAAAAGCTTCTGCATGGGGCTTCCAATTTTTCGCATGGCTCCACCTTAATTCAGGCCAACTCAATCTTAACACTGAACCCAGGAAAAATCCTGAAAATGAGGTAGGTGTTTTAACCAAATTATCTGATTTTCACCTGCAGGTTCTAATTATTGGTCAAGAGAAATACACACCATATATGAGGCCTCCGTTATCTAAAGATTTATGGTATAGTGATGACCCCGAGGCCATTAAAACGTTGAGATATAAAAATTGGAGTGGAAAAGAAAGAAGGTTAGGTATTATCACATTAATATTAATAATAATTTCATAACATAACATTTTCTTTGTCAGACCATATTATTTTACAGTAAATGTTTTTTGCCCTAATGGAGTGTTAATTTTGCTTTCGACTGTTTTTGTTGATACTCAATTTCACTGTTGCCAATTCGCTTGTTTTGTCTCATGATAATCATGATTGTATTGTTACTGTAATTTTTTTTTGGCTTTGCATGGCCTTTGTTGTGTTGTTTTTTGAGAATATAGGTTGTGATGTCTTCATACTAACGACAGTTTATATTTTCCAGTGTGTTTTATGAAAATGATGAATATTATTGTAAGCCCAGTGAGTTGATGTCAAAGGAAGAAGGGGCTGTTGCAGTATTGGCAAGAACGAAGGTTTGAATTATTACTTCTTTAGGTTGAAATTGTATAGCTGGAGGGTTTTATACCTGGAACTTTCGAGTGAATTTTATACATTTATTAGAACAAATTAAATCATTTGCACTCAAAATTTCCGTGCACAAAACCCTTCCGCAATTAGTTCTAATGAGTGAGATACACTCAAAGTCCTGAATCTGTAGCCATCGTTTGAAATCTTTCATACTTTTTAAAAATCCACTGTATTTATTAACATACAGGTTATACTGAGTTGCAAGAACGTTCAATTGAAATTTCAAACTGAAATTGAACATTTTGATAGACAATATAACGTGATTGCCCAGAATCTCATGCATGAGAGAAGAATAGGTTTTGTTTTCATACTATACAGAAAATATGAACATCAGGTATGTTTGGATGTTAGTTTATTATAATAGAATGAATATGTTGTCCAGGTGGTTGAAGTCAATCCTAGAAGTCACAAAATCAAGTTACACAATGGAAAAGAAATTGGATATGACAAACTTCTCTTAGCAACAGGTATCATCATGCACACTAAATGTTTTCAAATATGCCACTATTATGTACAGTATATGTTTAAATATTAATATTTTCTAGTAAATTATAAATTGTGCAGTGACTGGGTCCTCAGTCGCGTTGTACATTGTATATGTTATGTGGTGGGTTCTTTTGTCACGGCTGGAAGGTTTCTTCTACTTTAGTAAAAATGATAAAAAATCTAATTTAAAGGTGGAACGCCAAAAAGTCTGAAGGTCTTCGAAGAAGCGGGCAGTGATGTGAAGAAACGTACGACGTTATATAGATCTGTAAGTATCATTAGGTGTGTCAAATGAATAATGAACCAGATTGAGCAATGAATAATAAATAACTCTTATTTTGTGCATGATGGTAGATTTTGTAAATTGTTATTTCTAGATTGCCAATCTTCAAGCCTTGGATAAAGTGACAAAGAAAGCAAAGTCAGTCGCTATTATTGGTGGAGGATTTCTTGGAAGTGAACTTGCGTGTGCTTTAGGACATAGAGGTACACTGTAGGATGTTTGAATGTGCACGACCAAAAGTTGACAATTTTTCTCCCACTTTACTAATCGCCCATAGGAAAGAATGTTCGGGAACAAGAAAATTTGTCAAGGAAAACCTGGTAGTCTGCATTGGCTTTAATCGATATTACATACAACAATTTATGATTGACAAATGTATAATTTCCCAGAACATTTTGACAATAAAAACTGAATTTCAATTTTCTACTTATGCGCAAGCTCTTTCTCAGAATGTCGACTGTTGTCGTTCTTTCTGTCTTTGATGAAAGCATCAAACTTCGTTATGTTTGAAACAGTTAAAGCTAACTGTTTGTAAAATATAACATCTTACTATACTTACATCTGATATCTATATTATTTGTGTGTTTTTATATGGGAATAATAGTTGCCTTGATTGTGTTTTGGATAGCTTGAATTTTATTCGATAAATGAATGTTTATTTTATTTCAGGCCTCAAGTCTGGTATAGATATCACGCAGATATTTCCTGAAGAAGGTATGTTGATTTTACATGTCTTAATTAAATAAATATGTAACATACGTTGTTTAATAAAGCGATCGTTTGATTGGGTTTAAAACATTCATTATATAGTATGCTTTTTACTTTATTACTGACCACAAATGCTCTATGGCAACCCTGTAGTTTATCCTAGGTTAACGAAAATATTTAAATCAATCTAGATAGACGTGCAGAAATACACAAACCAAGTCGGCAGGTTGAATTTTAACCCAGAGTTAGCGCTAATCCAGCTTTGAACAACTGGGCCCCTTGGGGCTTGCTGTATTAATTTCGAGCATACTGGTGAGGTGGGGCTTCGATTTTAGTCGGCTTGTTTGGCAAGTGAATGTTTCTCATTTTTCATTGTGCATCAAACCATAAATTGGCTAACGTAACAATCTACATGCGTTTCTTTGTTGCAAAGAGGGAAGGGTAAATAAGATACAGAGGATTAATAAATTTACTCCAAAAGGGGCCTGGTTTGGGAGGGGGGATGAAGGGAGCTGGTTTGGGGGGGGGGGGGG
>CACRXK020000318.1:43631-60029 GCA_902702795.2 Paramuricea clavata
GGGGGGGGGGTGCGCTATTTTCTTATGTAGACTTGCCAAAGTCCTCGAGCACTCCCTCGCAAACGAACCAACCTAGCGGACGACTTTTGGCAAGTCTGTTCTTTATGGTTTCCTAGATTTAAAGCATAGTATGTACAGTACACAAGCAAGCAGTGGTGTATTAAGCGCATAATATTTTTAGGTAACATGGGGCGCATACTGCCTGGATATCTGAGCAAATGGACAACAGAAAGTGTTGCCAAAGGTAAAATACGTACAATAAAATTGTAAAAATGCTTTTCCCCTGTTATTTTACAAAGACATGTGGGAACTCACGAGAGTATTACGAGAGTGTGGACAATACTACTTACACAAAGGCAGTCAATTTCTCATAGTTAGTATAATATATTTACACTCATTCTAAAATTTGTAGAAGGTGTGAATATCCTGCCTGGTTGTCATGTTCAAGACGTAAAATATAAAAACAAGAAAGTCGTTCTCACATTAAATTCTGGGAAAGAGGTAAAATTGATGCGCACACTTTACCGCGCAGTAAGCCCTGGGCAAGCTAAAAAACATTGCGTAACATTTTTGGTGCAGAGATGTGCAACGGTGTTTCCTAGTTTGTCCAGAGCTTTTGCATTTTTAGTAGCAACCAATCCCTATGGTTTATAGATTGCTTGGCAGGATGTTTGTTTGCATGGTTGGTTGGCTTTTGGTTAGGTGGTAGTGATATGGGAACTTAGTGTACCGTACTGTAGACTTGTTTTTTGCTGGCTTCCAGTGTACCTGTAGGTAGGGAAACATATTTATGGCTTGTTATGCGGTACTACAATTATATTGTATATGTTATTTGTTACCTTTAATGTGGGTTCAGCGAGTTATAAGTTTCTTTACAACACTCGTCGTCAGGAAGTAATGTAGCATGACGAATAAAATGTTAAAACGAATTAAGCCAATCAGCTATTGTGAAAATATTTTATTTGAAATATTAAAACGTAATAAATATTCAACTATTGTCGTCCTACAAAATCTTCAATACCATTTTTACAGTATAACGTAAGCTCAAATTGTATTATTAATAGAATATTTTAAATCAGCTACTTAGAATATTTTAAAACAGCTACTTACTGTGATTCAATTGCTCATTAATAATATTTTGATATAGTTGGAAGTTGATCACGTGGTCCTAGCAGTTGGACTTGAAGCAAATGTTGAGTTGGCAAAATCTGCAAGGCTTGAAGTTGACCCTGAGTTAGGAGGATATAGAGTTAATTCTGAACTTGAGGCACGCTCTGATATATGGGTGGTAAGTTCTTGCTTTCTGTTCAGAATTAGTAGAGAGGTTCAGATTTGACTTCCACTACCGCTACCATTAAGAGAGCATTAACTTTAAAATGCGTTTAATCTACCCAATTAACCAATCAGATACGTACAGAGGAAGTGAGAGGTAGCGATAGCAGAAGTTAAATCTGAAGCTCTCTATTAACTGGGAAGCAAGTGTCGTAGATGCTGAGTTGAACCGGCTTGCTGAAAGTCGAGGCCGGAATATTTTTACTTGGGTGATTACTCTGCTCTGACTTGATGTGTTCGAAAACTCATGCAAGTAGAGTTGTGGTTAGGTTCTCTTCGTTACTTCGAAAGGTTTTCTCCAATGACTCTGGGTTTCATCGCTCACCAAAAACTAATCATTTCACTTCAGCTGTGAGCCAGAGGCACCTTAATAAGCTTTCGACTCGGTGATGTTTGAGCTGCGTGCTGTGCAATTCAGCTCTCGGCTACACGAGTAAAAATGCTTAACCTGTTCGACGGGCCTGAACAAGGTTGTGCTGCACCCCAAGAACACGTTGACAACAATGTTACAGCTGTTAATGCTGTAACAACATTATTGACAACTTGTTTATTGGTGCAGCAAAAACCTTGTTCACGTCTCTCGATATCAACCAGAAACAGATTGTGCGTTTTACGGGTGTACAACAAAGAAATATAATTAGCGCCACTACAGTGTATTTACCTTTTTCTTTAAATCCCGTTGCCTTCGTCCCTGGTTACAATCTTACAGTTGCGTTTCAAATTAACTTTTCATATATACATCGGTCAGTTACCGTTAATATGTTTTAAGCTCCAAAGCTGAAAATTTTAAAATCAATTTCGTGTAGGCGGGAGATTCAGCTTGCTTTTATGACGTCAACCTTGGTCGGCGCCGTGTTGAGCATCATGATCATGCTGTGGTCAGCGGTAAACTTGCTGGGAAAAACATGACTGGGGCAAAACAGTCGTATTGGCATCAATCTATGTTTTGGTAAGACTTTTCCATTGAACTGAATAGAACTGGAACGCCATATCCAACCGGACATTTGAAGCCAAACTTGAAGGCCAATCTTTTCACGCATGTGAAATGCGCTCAATCTGTCAATCCAGACACGCCACGGTGGTCAGATTTGGCTTTAAGAAAAAGATAGGCAGTTTATCTGAAGGTATAGCGTTCCAGTTATTTTCATTTCAATGGAATTTTCCCACTTACTAACTTGACCAGGGCAAAATCAATCTATGTTTTGGTAATCAATCAATACAAAATCAAGCTACAGTATGTTTTGTACCTGTTTGTATGGTTTGTGATAAACCCACGTATAGTTATTATTGCAAAGCTTTCGATCCACAAGTTTCTGGGCTTACGGATCGAAAGCTTTGCAATAATTAATAATACGTGGTGTTTTCCACAAACAAGAAATATTTAGAAAAATTATCATTTGACCTGATTTTGGTACAGGGAGATCTTCAGCACAAAAATAAAAGTTTTCTTTCTTTCCCTTCTCTGGCTTCCACGCAACTCCGTTTTCGTGTATTGAGCATTGAGAGTTTAGTAACTTGTAGTATGTGAACTCACAAACTATAGAAACTCGTTTCTATAGACCCATGAACTCACACACTATAGACCCATGTTTCTTTGACCAATTAATCAAAGTAAGATTAACTAACATCCCTAAGACGAACTGCTTAATTCGGAATTACCTTTATAACGAATTCAAACCTGGACTATAATTTACCTTTATGTTGAAAGTGATCTACAATCTGTATTGTTTTTTTCAGGAGTGATCTTGGTCCTAAGATTGGTTATGAAGCAATAGGCTTAGTTGATTCAAGTTTACCTACCATCGGAGTTTTTGCTAAAGCTACGTCACAGGATACACCCAAAGCAGCTGTTGAAGCTACGGGAGAAAACATTCGATCTACTACGCAAGAACAGGTAGGTTGAAAATGCATGATATTTTGCTGTATGGTCACAGAATAAACACTTACAGACGTCCTACTTTTTGTCTGCACCTTTGATGTTAGCGATACTAGTGCGCTTACGAGAACATCCCCCCCCCTGAGAACATTCAAAATGGCGGACGTTCAGGCAGCCTAATAGAGGATTTACGTTATTTCTAATTTAATTTGTCGTGAAGGGGGAGGAATCGACCCAACAAGCTGAGGAAACAAAAGAAATTGTCGAGACAACAGATATTGTAAAGTCAAGTGATGAAAGTGAAGAAGGAAGTAATGAAGAGTTCGGTAAAGGAGTTGTATTCTACATGAAAGATAAAAGAGTGGTTGGAATTGTTCTTTGGAATATTTTTGAAAGAATGAACATTGCTAGAAAGGTATTGAGCTTTTTGAATATGTAGTGTTGGCTTTAATATCATCAGTATCTTTTCTCTTGTGGCCTATGAGCTTTCGGGTGCATATGCTCTGGGGTGCGCTGCTCCTGCACATTAAATTTCTTCTTTTCGTATTTAAAAGTTTCACCTACGTGTATCAATTTAGAGTAACCGCGCAACAGCTTGTAACCACTTACAGCGGTCCCGAGAACAATTATATAAAACGTCAATGTTACAACTAGAATATATACATTGTTAAAACTAATTAAAATGAAAATTAAAAAATAACCTAAAAAGGTTATTTTTTGTCTTGCGAAGACTAGTAGTGTTACATTTTGCAACAAATCGTTTTAAATGTTCTAGGATCATCTATATTAAAAGTAGACTTTAAGGCAGGAAAATAATAGTTTAGTAAAAAAATCAAAAAGCCTCCAAGCTGTAAGTAAAGGTACCGGTACTTATTTCATCAGCTAAGATAAGAACGTTGGTATGTTGTAGTTTTACATTTGGGATCATACTTTATGGTATTAGCATTGGCTGATCGCGTGCAGCTAGTGGTACCGAAGATAAGGAAAGCAGATAGATTTACTTGTCTTCCTATAGCCTATTTGGCAATTTAACCATTTAGATACTAAGCTTTTGAGTCGAAGTGTCAGCAATTTCTGGTAGCATGAGATGGCGCAGAAGTGATGGATACGTTCTCAACGTATAAATTTGTCTATTGTCAGGGTGACTTATTGCAGGGCTGCAAATAAATATTTGACTTGACAGGACATTTGTCCGATCACTTTTAATTTTGGTCGGACATATTAAACTTGAATTTGGTCTGACAAAAACCAACACCACTAAATTTGGTCAATAATATAGGTCACAAGATATATATAAGTCACGAGACAAGTATGTATAGCCTTTCCGGCACAACGTTAAGTAAAATGCTAGAATGCCTCGTAAATTTTATTGCAAAATGCAAGTTGAGTGAATTTGCAATCGGATTTTGTCACAGCAAAAAAAGTATAGTGTGACGATTTTTTTTTGTGATCGGACCAATGTCCGATCAAAATTACTTTTGCTCGGACATTTGCCAAATTTAGTCGGACATTGTCCGATGTCCGACAGTAATTTGCAGCCCTGTTATTGTCAGTTATTGTCAGAAGTAAAAAGTAACAGATGTTCATAATCCTAGAATATTAAATGACATGAGTGGGCTTTCCCTTTCCGGCGATACATTTTCGTACACGGGGCGCTCTGATGTTCTTATTAAGGTGGCTCCCTGCACTTTTTTAAATGAAAGATTTTCTGATTTGGATAGGATTTTCTGAACAATTATTACTTGTTTAAAAACAAAGAGTATCTGACTGGCATGACACAATAACTAAATAATTTCTATTGGTTATTTAGTTGAATTATTTTTCTAATTTTTAAAAAAATCTGTTATGCCGAAATTTTTCAAGATAGGAAAATGTGAAAATTCGTAATATTTTTTTTTGCCATAACTCTCCATGAAATCCACATCCACCGAGTCACCTTAAGTGAGATCTTATTTTTCTTAGCCGCTGTTTATATTGACGCGAAGGAGCCCGGTTACCCGTGGGATAGCTTGCTTATGGCGGCCCAGTCCGGTCCTCACATAAACACAACATGAAATTTAATAGAAAATAATAACAATACCCGGATCTCGCCAGCCAGCCCAGGTACCGTCTCGAACAGTCCCTTAAACGTAAACTTTACCTAGTTGGCTAAATTGCCACTTAACCACTTCACCACTTAACAGATAACCAATATTTTCTTTATTGTGTTTCTTTTTAGATAATAATGTCGGAAGAAGATCAAGAAGACTTGAATGAACTTGCAAAACATTTCAACATACACACGTGACATTCTCCTAAACTATGTCATCATGTCCCGCAAGAAACATCACTGCAGGAAAATGAGAGAATATCACTGATCCGGGAGCGCTAAATACACTCTGAATTACTTCCAAAATAGAAGAAATCGAACTCCAGAGAAAAAAGACATTGTTGACCTGATATTGGACCTTTCTTGAACAATAGATGCTTTCAGTATTGTCTTTCAGATAGTATTTTTTATTAAATTTTGATTATCGTGTATATTTGGAAGGGTTCAATGTTTCTATATTTAGTGTTTTATATATATTATTTGTTATCACCTAATTTATACTGCAATCTTTTAGATTACAGTTCTCGAAACCTCCTTCCCATGCCTGCTCGGACTACTGTGTTAAGTCTAAGGTTGCCAAGTATGAAAAATTTAGCAGGAGCAACACTTGAAAAGTTACCAATTCAAATTAATCTTGAACGGTCTGTGCCACTGTGAGTAGTAGGTTAAGATGCACCAAATCTGCGACGCGGACGCGACTAAAAGACAGTCGTTAATAATTGGAGACTAGTTTTACTTTGCTTTTCTCGTGTCACTGGCTTTGTTTACCAACAACAATCCATAGCTTTTACCCGTGAAGTGAAACTGTGATAATAGCGGCATTTTTTCGTCACGTCCGCGTCATAGATTTGGTGAATCTTAAGCTCCCTGGTAGGGATACAACTGCTAACTTCCCGACAAAGGGCCTTCGCTCGAAACGTCGAAGTTCTCCTGTGGTTGTACCCCTATTAATCCGCTGCTTTTTACCAAGTAATATTCAATATTTTAACACAATAGTTATAAATGAGTATAACCCGCAACCAACTTAACCAT
Organism: Paramuricea clavata; assembly: GCA_902702795.2. Lineage (NCBI taxonomy): Eukaryota > Metazoa > Cnidaria > Anthozoa > Malacalcyonacea > Plexauridae > Paramuricea > Paramuricea clavata. Next base: position 49,961 of record CACRXK020000318.1, read on the forward strand.
ATCTCGATTCATACAACGTGAACTGATCTGGGATAAACCCGGCTTGACTGAAAACCCAAGGAATCCATAAACACAGAGACCTGTTCCCAGGCACAATATGGAGCGAAAACTGCTTTTCTCACGTCGAAAGGTTGTGCATTCATTTATTCATCTCAGCAATAGCCCGCGTGCAGGCCCATAACGTATCAAGTCTGTTTGAAATTAATGAAACTCAAGTAAAGGTTACTATAGTTTACCCCAGTCGTAATGTTGCTATTCCAACACTTCACGACAAGCAATCCCCATTGGCATAACGGCAAAAACATCTCTTCCATCAAGTAAAAAATAAACAGTCTGTTCTTGTTCCATTTTTAATCGAAAAAAGTGATCATTTCGAATTTTAAGCTTATCGAGAGCATTTGTGATGAATCATTGATCTAATTATAAAATCCAACAGCAAACAACCAATCAGAATGCTGCGTTCCCACGAACGCGGAAAGTACAAAATACCAGGCCTTGCTTGCTGTAGACTTGCTCCAAGTCTCTCTTTCATTGTCATTTAGTATCGATCCACTATAGTGTACATTACATGACGTAGCACGGAGAGGCGGAGCGAGAAAGAGAGACTTGTCAACTTCGGAAAATCTCGGTTCAAAACTGAACCGAAAATGCAAGACTTGCTTTAATTGTTTTAAAATTATCCTTCAATTTCTTTCTGTATTATTTACTATATTATTACATGTTATTTACACTGTGCTAGATCAATACATATAAACACGGACAGAAAACAATTAAAGCAAGTCTTGCATTTTCGGTTCAGTTTTGAACCGAGATTTTCCGAAGTTGACAAGTCTCTCTTTCTCGCTCCGCCTCTCCGTGCTACGTGATGTAATGTACACTATAGTGGATCGATACTAGATGACAATGAAAGAGAGACTTGGAGCAAGTCTATGCTTGCTGGCCCACTATTCTTCCCTTGGGCCTGCACGCGGGCTATCTCAGCAATGGTGGAATGTCGAGACGAAAACACAAATTGGGCACAATCTACTCCATCGTAGTCTTAATGCATGATTTTTTAATCTGCGCTGTAATTATCAGTATTGTTATTATCAGACATCCAATCCAATAACTAAATTGCAGGCTATAGACAAGCTCGGTTCTTACGTATTGTTCATTCTTGTCCCCAGAGTGTCTGAGTATGCCTGTTATATGGAGAATGATATTATGGAGAATACGGGTATAACACGCATGCGAATGCCATATCGCCTTACCTCCTTGGCCATATAACTGTGGCCATATGTACTATTTGAAACACGCGTAGGAGTGTTTTATCATATTTAATCTGCGAGTGCGCAACACGAGCATATTAGATATGATAAAATACGACTACAAGTGTTTTGAATAGCTTCAAACACGACTACAATAGATGCCGTCTCATTAGTATTCTTTTCTTTATATAAATTGAATTATTGTTTTACTACCCCAATTTCCCTATTCCTGGGTGATAATACTATATGCATTTTCTCCTTACTTTCCTTCAATCTCTATAATCTCATGTTAGGAATTAGACAACAATCTCGGGAACATTGTGCTTGCCACTCTCGAGGGTTAAATGAAGCATCACCGCAGGATGCCCTGCCTTAGGGTCAACCCCCCTTTCAGGACCATTTTGTAATTCTTTCCTAACTTAGGAGAAACTAAGGGGACCGTAACCGCGTAATGTTTACATCTGTGGCATAAAATGCCAAACCTGTAGCTTGCAGGTTATCATAAAACGTGTCAAAAATGCATCATCATGAAATAGCGTTTCGGGACAATGGTCAATGCCCACGAACGGCCGTTCAATTAGACCTCCCACTCGTTTGGACTGGCTACGTCCCTGATCACCTGATGTTCACCCACAAGCGGCCCAAGCTTATTTGTGTACGGTCACATCCAAACCAACACATAAAGTTAAGTACACCTTGCAGTACCCCTTTGCCAGTACCCGTCTGAGCTTTCGGTAATATTATCTTTATTAATGGCTCCAGCTACGAGATTTTTGCTACGAGAGAGTATATTAAAAGACGTGGGAGGAAGCAGCAAGGGACCCATCGGATTGCAGACTCGGAACTAAAGAAACGACTGGAGACGAGTCAGGGTCAGCAGGTCAGTACTCATTTCCAACCACAAAACTGACATGACGTCACTGTCGGAAGATAGAAAAGGTGTTATATGGCTATATAAGGGACAGACCAATATTTTTCTGCAACAATTTTTTTGTCCATCTGATTGCTGTGTATTTCATTATAAATTGATATATATATATAGTTTAATTTGTGCCCGATTACACTATCGCATGTGTGAACAACATGTGGTGTTGTCAGAACTCAGAAGTATAAATTTAATATGTAAACAGACATTTAATAGTTTTTTTTTTGGTATACTGATGGTGGGGGAGGGGGGATTTTTTGAAAAAGGGACCTTTCTGTGAGAAAATATATTAGAGGGGAATAGGCTCGAATGGCTGAAGGCCACCTGTATGGCCAACATACCACGCATGAATAGGGGGGTCTGGAGGCATACTCCCCCAGAAAATTTTTGAAATTTGAAGCCCGGAAATGCCATTTCCTGCATTCTGAGCATTTAAAGTTGCTCTAAAATTTATGCTAAATATACTTGTATTTGAAATAAAAAAGGAAAAAACACACAAAAAATAAAAAAAAATATTAACAATAATTTATCATTACTTAGTGGTAGAATTTAAGTACAATTTAAATCGATTTTGTAAAGCCTAAAACTTACTTTTCGTTTATCTATTTGTTATTTTTCGCTGGTTTGTTTGTATAGGGACTGCTTCTAAATGTGAGTTTTGTGGGGGCATAAGGGGGACTGGGGGGCATTTGCCCATCACCCCGGCTTGTATGTTAAAAAAGGCCCTGATACTGGTGACTGGTCTTCTCATTATTTACGCTACACAACGTCTTACACCAGTACTTGTCCAACTACTTATTTTATACCGAAAAAATACAAAAGAAAATTTTAAGAAACAAACCAAAAAGACCAAAAAATGACTGTATTCAATAGATTAATATTTATAACCCAGATGTAGATTGCGACATGTGCCCAGCGTCTCCCATCCCAGAGCTTTTGGGGTGAAGACCCTGGGTATGTCGGTGAGCGCTCTGTTCATTGTTATTAAACCTTGGTTGATGTTGCATAATCTCATTAGCTTGCAAACTATTCTTTCCTCTTCTCTATGTGTGTAAACAGTTTATTTGCACTTTTTTGTCGTTGCAAACAATTTTTTTAAGAATTTTCCATCCCCCCCCCTCCAAAAAAATAATGGTCCGTCCCTAAGGTTTGGGCCCTGCGGCTAACCCCCAACTCTAACCCTAACCAAATTAATAAAAAAAATAACTTTAGAAAATTAGAAATTGCTCAAATGACGTAACGTCACTTTGATGGTTGGAAACGAGTGAAACTCCGTCATGGGTCGAGGTCATGGGTCGAGAAAAACAAACGAGATGGCACGAGATTGCAAATTTAATTTGCGACATACGAAATCTGTGAAACCACGGTGAAACCGGTTGGTGTACGAGTACGTCTAACTCAGGTAATGCATTTAATACCTTCATTGTGTAATGTGATACAAACAAAACATAGTTGTATTGTTTTTAATACTTAGTAAGTTATAAAATTATATTGTCGGTAGCGTATTGAAGTATACTTTATAGTTGTGAGATATTCTGGCGTTCTGCCGAAGTACACAATATATGATATTAAATAGTTGTCCCGTGATGGCGGTCCGTCTTATGACTTGCAATCTGGTAAAAACTGATAGAAATAATATAATAGTTTTCTATATTGTTATTACGTAGATCACAAATTTATGTTGGTAAAAGAATCCTTTAAATATGTACATGTCAACAGATAAAGTGTACTTGGGGGTTGCGTGTGCTTGCAGGTGCCGTGATGTTTTATACAATTAATTACTCTATATACGTATTTGAGGCATGATACGACTACAAAGTTAGAAATATTTCACTATTCTAACACACAAGAGTTGACTATGTATAACACGAATTTATGATAAGACAATTATTGCATGCAAATTAATTTAACAACATTGTTGTGATTGACAAAAGAGGTATGGGATTTTGACAAGCTACTATTGTTCCGGCGCTGGAACCCTGCTGCGTGATATATATAAATGCAATGTTTATAATCATTGCAATAATGTGATTACAGTAAAAACAGCTATAAATGTCACGCAAGTCATGCGTGATATTATCGCTTGCACATGGTTGTTTTAAAATTGTTCTATTTAATGTTATTATTTCAGTTATGTATTTTGTAAGGTGATATTTGCATGTCCCAACAGGTACAATTGCATAACCTCGTGACGTCTTCTTAACAATCCGGCCTTGACGTCCAATAAACAATCGATAAACGATAATTAATAGCCTTACTTAGATAATTAATAAACTATCGATCAACGCTATAATTTAGCCTCATTCGGACACTCGAGGTCCCACGCAAAAGCTGCGTTGATAGCAATAGTTGTTTTTGACGTCGCGGTTACTGAGCCCGTAAATTATAGATAGATAAAAAAATGACAACCCACGGGTTGAATTACGCTTCTAACTTTACAATAAATATTTACTTTATCTAAAATACATTGTAGAATTATGTTGTATAAAACTATTTTTAAACTGATCTATTCCGATTCGTCCTACTAATAGAAACGTTAAAAATGTTCTCTTTCCTCATATTATAATTTGAAAAGTGCTTACTTGGTAGTAATTGGTAGTAATTGGTAGCCTAAAGCTTATGACTTTCGTCATTTGCAATGTCGTGAAATAGTTTAGCATCCTCGTACCCAGGGTCTTTTTGGGGGTAGTTTAGTAGTTAGAATTTGTCTTCTATTAAGTAATGAGTCAACTCCCGCTTCTACCAAAGCTTCTGCGTAAGGTAACGTTGGGAAGATGATATGAAGGGCTCGCTTCTGTAACTTCTCCGGATCTTCGCATAGGTAATTGGGTAAGGAGTCGTGGAAAACTGGACAAGCGTATTCCATCACAGGACGCACACAGGTCAGGTAAAATGTTAGTAAATCCTTTGTACAGATTTTTGTTCTTTTTAGTTGACAAAGAAAGAATAGTCTTGTTGAAACTTTCTTCACAATCTCTGAGATGTGGGTATTCCATTTAAGATCGTTCGTAACTCGCATGCCCAATATTGTCAGTTGCAGAAGGGACAACTTCGATCGGCCTATTATTAACATACACGAATGTAAACGTACGCCCAGGTCTTACAAAGGTAATTTGAAGCTCTTTGCATTTCTCTTCGTTTAACTGAAATTTATTTACAGTTAATTTCCTTGTAAACTCGTCTACCAACGATTGGATATGCTACTAGCTTCATGTTTAAGGACAGTCTCGGACATTGTAGTATCGTCCACATACTTCCATAAATCTATATCCGCTACTTCTAGCTAGGTCATTTATCATTATAGCAAAAAGCCAAGGACCCAATTTAGTCCCTTGGGGCACGCCTGCCGGAACCAAACCCCATTCAGAATAACAATCTTGGCTTAACTTGACGCGCTGTTTACGGTCTTTGAGAACATTAACGATCCACCCAATGATTCGCTTTGGTATTTCGAAGGTAGTAAGCTTGTCTACGAGAATTATACCATGATCAATTAAGTCAAAGGCTTTTTCAGTTGAAATGAAAAAGAACGACCCACACCATAGAACCGCTTCCGTCCGTTTGGTTTTTTCTACTTATGTATCATGCTTATTAGTGCATGAGTCGTTGATGATTTGGGAGTCGCCCAAATTGATTTCTGTCAATCTTTCTAAGGACAGCAGGTTTAACAAAATTTTCGACAACGAAATCCTCCGCCACCTTTGATACAACAGATGTCAATGAAATGAGGGCGTAGGTGCTTATTCACGTCTTTTACAGGTTTCTGCTTTGGAAGAGGGACAATATCCGCTTCTTTCCAAGACTGCGGAAGATAGCTATCTCTATACGAAAGGTTCAAAATCTTTTTTACAGGATCGGCCAGTAGATCAGCATTTTCCTTCAGAACCCAGCTGGGTATCCCATCTGGACCATTGGCCTTGGCTGATTCACTTTTGACAATTTCATAAAATCCTCCTCCGTAACCGTAAAAGGAGGTTCATCGCTGCCGAAATCTGTACAAGCGAAAAAGTCACTCGCTAAAGGGGAGAAGTCACTCATGGGAAGAAAAGAAGAATTTTTCTTTCTCCCATGAGGATTGTGAAGTCGCTCATGGGAGAAAGAAAAATTCCATTGATAATATATTGGCAAGATGTTTGGTACTAGTAGCCGTCTCAGATTTTCTAGCGCGGCTTATACACCTCATTTTTGGAGTTGAAAGCTGAGTTCATTACACTCAATTTCTTGACTTCTCTTCACCAGTCGGATGATTTGCAACTTTTTAGATGTTTGACCTTCGCGCTTCGCTCCCGATTCACGCAATTACGGAGCCGTTTGAATTCTTGAAAACTTCCACTATTCAAAGCTTTTTGTCGTTTTCGTTTATAGTGACTGTTGTAAATGTTTTCCAGTAGTTTAGCGTGATCAAGTGAGATTATTATATGGCAAACATCACTTCTGGTAAAATGGCAGACTGTGATTGGCTGAGAAGCACGTTCAGCGGCCATTATTTTCCAGTCACGGACCGGCGGTCCAATACGTAAAAACAAACGCGTGCATTTAAAACAAAACAGCGAAACTAATTAAAAATTTGAAAATTATAATTTAATTTTTTATTAATATTAAGATGTCTGAGAATGGTTTTAAGTGGAAAGGAGGGAATACGTTGGTGGATGTGATCGAGTAAATAAGTTATGAATTCTCTGAGTATATGTACCCTCATCTAAACATTTCTAACTCGTTCACATACACCAGGAGAAGACAATCGCAGTAAAAATTGCAAGTGTAAACGGGCCTTTAGGTTTTTTAATGGACCCAGAAGTATCCCATAATACAGTCCACTGTGGTCCACTGTGCATTCCAGACGACCTCTGTTTTGAAAATTGCGTGACGTAAGCACTTCTAAGGTCTATAGACAGTGCTGCATGTTTTCCATCATTTCACTCTTTTTAATTGCGAGTGTTGGCTCGACGTTTATATATTATAAACGACTTGATTGAAGTATATAGTGAATTTTCTTTCATTACAACAGGGCTGATGTAGGCAGGCAGGATTGCAGTACAACAACTTCCGATGAAATATTAAAATCTTTGTCTTTCACGCTGCAGTGTTCCCAATTTTGTGGCAGGTGTCCGCTGACAATATGAACATGTACTATTAGTGGATGTAAATTCGTTAGATCACCAACGTGTACAATTAAATTATTTTAAACTCAATTTTAAAAAAATAAATAAATTTCAGAAACCTTCAAAAATAGGTATATGAGTGTGCCAACAGACCTATGAAATATAGGTTTGTCGTAGTAATAATGAATATTTCTGTGAGCCGTTTTCTACTGGAAGTTATTATCATGTATAACTTTGATCTTATTTGTTTCTTTTTAGGATCTGAAGTGTGGTGTGCGCATGTCCTATTTCTTCTAAAAATTATCATCTTAGGAGTAATCAAATAATTGGTAGAAATGTACTCGTGTCTTATCTTCATAACGGTTGTGTTTTTACCGTTCACCACATCAGCAGGTGCAGGTATATGTGTATCAGATGATGGTACAAACAGTACATGCCGGGCAGCTTGCTTAAAACAACCATGTGACACCAAGTGGAGCTGTAATGGCACCTTGTTGAGCACCTGTGAACAATCATGTTACCACAATTCATGTACTCAGTTAGCATGTGATGAAACGACGCAGAAATGTGTACAATATTGTAGTGGATGTCAAACCATGAAATGCAATTCATCAGATTGTGACCAATCTTGTACAGCTGGATTTTGTCATGACATGAGATGTAATGCTGCTCACTCTTGTCAACAATCATGTCACCACTGTCGTCACCAGCGATGCTATGATAGCACGACTTGCACACAAAGATGTCTCAAGTCAGATTGTTCTTTGGAATGTGTGCAATCTCAGACCTGTCTGCAATACTGTCACGGAAATGGTTGTCTAGCAAGTTGTCTTGGTAACAAAGATTATTGTTCCCAGACTTGTCAACCCAAAGCAAATTGCACACACTTAATTTGTGATTCAAAATTTTGTTCACAGACATGCGCTAATAATTCCATGTGTGCTTTACTTCGTTGCGATGGTGACCACTGTAGGCAGGAGACTTATGTTGAAAAATCCAAACTCGAATGTTTATCTAGTGACTGTCGTGAACAGGTATCTCATGTTTCAAACACAGTTTTATCATGTGATAATATTAACGGTTTCTGTATACAAAAATCTTTTGGAAGTGGATGCGTGATGTCATGTGGTACAAACGTGAAAACATGTGAACAAGATTGCTATGGGGGTGATTGTAACATGAGCTGTGCACGTGGTGTGGAGACATGTACGATGAAGTGTCCCGGTGGTAACTGTACATTCTCTTGTCAGGCAAAGGATTGTTTATTGTCGTGTAAAAACAACGAGTGCAAAAATACCCAAAGTGAGACGAAAGATACTCGTGACACTCGTAAAGAGTGCGACAACTCTTGCAATAAACGTCCATTTCATCCCGTTTTACTTTTGATCTTTACTACATTCACAAGTCTTTCTTCGGTATATTGGTAATTTTTTCTATATATGTAGCATCCACAGATGTACGTATGTATATATGGTGTAACATTAATATTACATTTTAATTAAAGGAAAATGGCATAAAAAATTATGTTTGGCTAATTACTTACAATTAATTAAATTAAATAACGTCACAATTGCAACCAGAGTAGACGTTTTAGAACTTGAAAAAATAATACCAAGGGAAAGCTTATATATATCTTGTGCTTTAATTTAAAATGGACAGGAGTTAAAAAATAGGATTTAGCTGATTAAAATAACCATTGAATTGTTCAAGGTATAAAATAATTTTACCCCAGTTGTGACGTCACGTATATCCAACGATGGATATGAGGTAAACTTAATTTTTATTGCCATATCTCTTTAATTAAAATGAATGAAATAAGTCGTTCGCGTTCAAGTTAATTATTGCTCTTCTGGTAGAAACTGTGCATTCTCGAGTGAAACAAAGCAGTGTTTATTATCATGTGAATGAAACAATATAACGAAATAGAACTGGAACATATCTATCAATAAACTTTCATTCCTTTCAGTTATATTTCCTAATTTCTTCATATTATATATTAGTATTTTTCAACATATCAGTAGTACCTATAGTACAGGATATATGTATTTATACGGTGTAACATTAATATTACATTTCAATTAAAATCAATTAAATATTAAGTCGTTCGCGTTGCTTAATCGGAGAGATTTGACTTCCACTACCGGCAGGGCCCGCGGAGCGTATTAGAGAGTGGGGGGGCTAAATCATCAATAAAACCCCCAATTAATTAATTTAGAAAGTTTCATTTAGATTTCTATTTTAATAATTTTGGCTGTCAAAAAAAGTGGGGGGGCTAAAGCCCCCCCAGCCCCCCCCCCCCCGTCTCCGCGGTCCCTGACCGGTGACCACCACCTCTCACTGGCTTATTACGCGTCTGGTTAGTTAATCGGATATATCAAACGTATCTGATTGGTTAATGTTCCATTAATGATATCGGTACTAGCGGTAGTGGAATTCGAAGTCAAATTTGAACCACTCATTCTCGTGAGATTCAAACTTCAAAGCAATGTTTATTGATAACGCTACTGATAAACAGTGCAAAGAGAAACCCCCTCCCTTCAGTTTTAGGTCTGTGTCGCGGAAATTTTGTCCACGCGCGAGATTAGTAACTAGTTATCCAAAGTATAGTTAATTAAATACGCCTTCGCCCATTTAGTACTACCAAATTGTCAATTTCGACATACTAAAACGCTGTTTTATTCTGACCATCAGAATTCTGTCAAATATTCCCCCAAGTCCAGGAAATGGCATTTCAGAGACTCTAGATTTAAAAATTTCCTCGGGCCTTCGGCCCTCGCTTTCATCCACCCCCCCCC